>JXWZ01003340.1:0-10112 GCA_000956215.1 Anopheles farauti No. 4
GAGTCTTCCCTATGGATGCTAAGGATTCGAGAGACTGATTCAAGCGACTGTCAATGGAGGGACTCGAGTGGATGTGTAGATGTCAGACAAAGAGCTCCCAAGAAGCCGGTCGACCAAGTGTATGCCATCGGCGTTGGATTCGCAGCCTGTGTCAAGTGGGAAGCCGCCTACGGTGAACTAGGCAAACTGCACTTGCAGGGAATATTCCGTACGCCATACACACATCAACAAACTGCAAATCAACAACTGCTACAACGACCATTTTCTGTCGCAGCCGGTGCTGCGAAATGATAATGCCACGCTATGATAATCATTCCACCGACTTCTCCCCATTCGGCAGAATTCTCGTGCGGAGTGAAAATAATAGAATTTTCGAATATGCCGTTTTTCCTCTCGTCGCTGCCAGAGAAGCACATTTCGCCGGGAGGGAATACAAACTGGTGGACGAAGCCGTTAAGCGCCTGGTATTATGTGTATCGTTATACGTCTCATTAATACTTAATCACTTCGTTCGCGCAACTGGGACCCGTTCGGACGTGCGAGCTTGAAATATGAGGGCGAAAGTGTGTCCATGATGAGAGCTGGTTAAAACGAGCTCGTGTGATATCAATTTAATGGTGGAAACAAAATTAAAGTCCCATTGGTTCGTTGTCAGTCATCAGCTATTCGATGTTGTGTTTTTGTACTTCAATATTCCAAAAAAACTTGTCACAAACTGATTCGGAACTATCTTACTATTTGCTAGTCTCTTTGGATCCTACCCTTCGTAAGAAAACAATACTCTCAACTCTTACCAAAAAATTAAATAAACACTTCGTCGAATCAAATGTATGTGAATCGACTCATAGAAAGTTGTTTTTCACATTTGTCGAACGATTCGGATGAAATTTTTTTTCCCGAAATTGCCCGTTAGTATAGAGAAAAACTGAATCGATTGCGAACTGAGCACATAGTTTGAAAATTTTTGTAAGAATCTTTAAAGAAAATAGTTTTGAAAAGGTCAACTTTACTAAAAAAGAACCCAAATATCTAGTATTGACAATTAAAACCGTCTTTGAACCGTTATGCCGGAGTCACTGATCCATCGCGCGCGATTTTATCTGGCAAAATTGTTGACATACAATTTTACATAGCTCATCCTCAGCAAAGAATTAACAGCAAAGAATGGCCGGGATAGCTACACTTTATTTCGAACAAAAAATAATGATTTAAAAAATAAGGATGAAATATGTTATTCTATACTTTTTATTCACTTTCTGAGACTTATATCATTCCTTAGTGTTCAATAATATAATTTAATTGGTTTTGATCTGAAATGTAAGAAATTTTAGAAACTTTTTCTTGGACTGCCGGGCAAAATTGCTGCTTGATTGCTTGTTTGAATTTTATCCTACAAAAAACACTTGTTATTACCTTATTTAAAAATGATTTTTATCCTACATTTTTAAAAATACTTTTTTACTCAAAATAAATCTCTAATACTGTATTAAAGTCTATAAGAAAACTGTGAAATTGAAATGTAAACAAAACCCAATGTCCAAGTCTTAAAGAACAATGAAAAATTCAAATACAATTTCATGGAAATTTACACACATTACGACCGACCATACACCGTACCCACTTCTGACACGTTCGTTTAGTTAGAGCGAAGCTGGGCAAAACCCGGCCAAGTGGGACAAACTTGACCCTCTCGTTTCTAACTGGCTCGCGAGGTAATGTAATGTTATGCTGTGCAAGGTATCTCCCGAAAGGGATGCTCAATTCCAAACCACCTCTTTTGATCGGAACCAGCCGGCTTTTGATCGGAACTAGTCATCTAAAATTTAGTTGTCTTCTTATTTGTTCATTCTAGTGGATGAAACCTTTTAGGAATCTCTGGGGAGTTTTAAGAAAAAAAAAATGCATCATAAATAACACAAATGAATTTTTTTCCCAACACATTTTATCCGAATTTTACAATGAATGCGTAATCGGTGAAACATACAAACATATTGAAAATAGTTTTTTAAATCGAAATATAACGATTTCTTAGGGAGGCATCGTTATATTTCGTTGTGTTAAATTGTGAAATATATTGAAACTGAATTTGATAACGTGTCTGTTTAAATATATTAAAAAGTCTTTAGTTTCTTTACATATATTGACTGTAATTTTGTGGTTCGGTGTACCGTCGGTTGGCGTTTATTTCATTTAAAAATGGAGACGCATGGTGTTTTACAGACCAATGAGATATACGACGACGGTTTTTACTGTTAATTTCATTTATATATGGTATGAGACGAAAAGAATATTGTATACGTTTACTTATTCAAATATATTTCATGTTTGTTTAAATTTATTCAGAAATCACTCAAAGAAATCGTCGCGACGGTTGATGGGTTGGTACTAAATAAAAACTTCTAAGTTTTAGTACTCACATACTTTTCTGACACGTGGACCCTGTCCATAATCGACAAAGCCCTCTTAACTACGTTCGAGAGTAAGATGCGCTGGAGGAGAGCTTAGCCCTGTATGTGTAGAAAGACCCGCTTTGCGGCACCGGACAACCGAACTCGTAAAGTTCCTCTAGACCATACACAAGGACAACAAAACCACCCAGGGATAAACATTTGTTGGCCGGGGGAATAATGTTTCGCCATTTGTTATAGTAGGTATAATTTGGAAGGTGGAATTTTTCAAATAAATTTAATGATTTTCACTAATAGAGTTGAATTTGTAGCCCAAATAATGCCATAGAAACATAATTTGCTTGAGTCATATTGATTCATTGAAATGCATACAACATCGTTACTAACTTTTCAGATCTTTTTCGATAAAAACTCAGAATAAAATAAGATTTCTCAAAACATTTACCGATGTTGTTTCAAAAACAATACAGTTTATGCTTTAGAAAGCTAAAAGTACAGATTCTCATACAGATAAAAAAGTGAATTTTATAGAATCATAATCATCATGTTGTTATTAAGCTACAACTAAAAGATATAAAATAATAAAAGTAAAAAAGTGTGTGTGTGTGTGTGTGTGTGTGTGTGTGTGTATGCCTCTCTGGTCATAAATTTATGTCGCAACTGTCAAAGCAATAACATTCATTACCCCGAAACTGCTCTCCATTTAACACTATGGTTGCTTTCAATACCCACAAACTTGTGGAGTCATTAAGCTTCAACAGGTCGCTAGGCTAGGCAATCATTCTCTTCGCACCATATCCGATTTGATTAGTACCGTTTCTCGTTTCGTTTGGCAACCGTTTTCCGGCGGATGTAGGAAAAAAAAAACTCATTTTTTGGCCACTATGTCGGAGGATAGCAAACATGCCATAAATCTAAATCGAAAAAGTTAGGCCACTGGGTGGCGAAATTCAACTTTTACGTATGAGCAGATGTTGCAGGCTGTATGGCATCTTTCTACAGCGCTGTCGTGGAGACTTGGCATCCGTTGCGAGCAATATGGTGATAGGCTATGGTCAACTGATGCTATCAGTCTGTTTCCAATTGAATATTCATTCGTTTTTCACCTACTTGCCTCTCGTGTGCTTTTATAAATGGCTGGCAAAGAGCGATCGCAAAGCGTGCGTGTCCAAAAACAAACAACGAAACCGAATGTGTTTATCATCACAATGCATCTGTTTTAATTGGTTTTTTATAAACTGCAAAAAAAATTCACAATAATTTCGTTGAACATACTAACTGGAGCAAGTTAAATTTATGTTTTATGCATAAATAATTCACACCTGTACTCAATGTAGTAATGATTCTGGATTTTATAGTTTTTTTTTACATTTCTCATTGTAAAGGTATTCTTTTTACGCTAAAAACTCGCGGTTGATCTTTCTATAAACAAATATGGTTACAAATCATGTTAAAGCTCCCGCGAGGCTAACTTACATAATTGTGTTATATCATTGTTATTGTTATCAATCATTAGAAATATACCAGATAGGAGAAACTGGTTTCATAAAGACTCGAAATATAATTTACTTTTAATAATTCAACATTAAATTGACCGTAAACTAAAGAAACTAAAACTTGCTGTTACTATAGTTGAGAGCATACTGCTTACTGTTTTATTGTCGTGCCAAACTTAATGCATAGCTTACCTTAATGAGTCTACAAATGCATATTAAAATTTAAAATAGCTACAAACCGTCCGTTTGTTCCTGTTTGGCTGTCCATGCAGGTTCGTTCGTTGTAGAAATTTTTAGTAAATCACAAGATTAAAAAACAGCAACAAAAACACGCTTTATCACTGACGCACGTATGTGCAACTGGCTCACTTCATTTCCACTTCCGTTTTCATTTACCCAGAAACACTCTTTTTTCCGCGCCTAACAGGAAACGAACAAATGCACAAACATGCACCCGGGAATGATGAGTATTCAGTTTCCGCCGAATATCTTCCTTCCCCAAAGTGCACCACACATAGGCCCGGGCACTGCCGCTATTATGCTATTTCATTATCATAATCATTTTGTACTCATCAGTAGTGCACCGTGAAATGAAGAACTCGTGTATGCATTATTATCTCATCACTTTATTACACTCCAGTTGCACTGTTGCACCTGCAGTGTGTCGCACGTGCTGTGGGGTGTTTTATTTTATTTTTTTTGTTACTCGCTTTGCACCGAACCCGACAGCACGTACACGGCTCGCAGCGAAGAGTCGTGCTTCGCTTTGCTTCTGCCAACCGGCGACGGTGGGGAGAGAAAAAGGACAACAAAACAAGAAGCATACAAAAAAATTATATAACGCACCGAGCGGACGGTGCACGGCGTGCAGAAAAAAAAACAGAGAACAGGAACGAGAAATGAATCGCATCAAAATGAAACCCTCACTTTGTGTGATACAAGGGGAGAAAGCGCAGAAGGCAAACGGATATAAATGAGACCAATTATCCTTCCTCGGTTTTTACTCGAACCTTTCCTGTCACTGCTCGGTTTATCCGTTCTTTCATTCAATATAGCAAGCATGCATGCATGTGTGTGTGTATGAGTGTGTGTGTAAGCACGTTCCGGTGTTATTGTTGTCCCACATTTTCCATTTATCACCGGCCACGCTAATCTTTCGTCGTACGCTTCACTGGTGTGTTCGAGCCTGAGCGCAGCATGCGGCCGGTTATTTTGCATTCAATTGCTTCCGGTAATATTTTTGTTGTATGTTTCCCATCTCTCACTTCCACTACGGCCAGCTTTGGACACACAAGCACTGCTCTGGCACAAACTATCGCTAACATGGTGACAAAATTTACGTTATCAGTATATTTTTTTTTTTCGTTTCCGTCGATTTCTCACATCGATGCTAAACACGTCAAACGCGTTCATACGCGCTATAATCAAAACGAACAAAAACTGTCGACTCACTTTCACTTTTTAACATTTTTCCACACACGAACGAACGAAGAAAAAAAAACGTTCGCGTCGTTCGTTTTTTCTTTCATCCACTACGGGGACACACCAACACGAGCGTAAAGCGCAGAGATTGAAATGAACTAGTAGGCTTTGGACTTCTGCTCGGTATCGACGATGGTTGATCACTGTTGGAGATCTCGTCGGAATCCGACCTGAATTGTAAACGAACACAGGATATAGATCCCATGTCCTATATCCACCCAACCTGTACACCACCCCTTCCCACCGTATGTATCCATTTATGTACTCCACCCAGTGGACAGCCGTGTGGATCACTCCGTGCAGCGGGGACATCGGTAACGGTGCGAGACGTGTAGATAGGCAAACTGCAATTCACATAATTATTCAAAAGTACGAAACCGTAGAGCAATAAAATCATCTCTCGCTCGAGTATCATCCCGGGGGTTCCCGTTTTCGGTTATCTACAGGTCTCTCCACCCCTCCCACAGCCAAAGCCGTCGTTCCGGAAAGGACTAGAGTACACACTCGAGAAACTGTTGAGCAAACACATGAACTCACTCTGCTCACTTCACTTCACTGCAACAGAAGCACTAACCCATCCCAGTGTGTATGTGTGTGTGTGTGTGCTTGTGTATATGTATGTGGACAATTATTTTCCGCTCACACTAACCGGCATGTGTAACTGTGACGGCGTTTTCAGGAGTAGAACGGTTTTCGGCCCGTGATGGATGAAATGGACCAAATGCTGCGGTATGGTGGAAGATTACCGAGAATTCTATTTCCATACCTGCTGTTATGCCGTTCGCAATCGTTCCACTTTACAACCGGGTCATGCTGTTAGATAGCATCAGAATGTCCAACATGGTGATATTTTATTCCCTGCCTGACAATTGCCAAAATAATGCACTGCAATTAACAATACTTATCACTCCTTTGAGCACTTCAGCTATGTCTCACTGTCGGGGACATGTTTAACGATGCGAAATCAATCGTTCGCCTTTTCCCGATATGTGTGCGTGTAGGTGCGTGAGTGTGCGTGGGGAGGAATGTGTGAGCATCGGATGCTATGCCTACACCTATGAGATGAGGTACTACTAAGCACCGATAGGTAGGCGTGTGGTATGATGAGATACAAACAGTTGCGATGATACAGACATCCTTTCGGGTACGGTCCTGCATCAGTCCCACCCTGCCCACCCAGCCGGCAATATCTAGTACATAGCGCAATCGCGCCTAATGCCACTGAATTTGTGGCAATTGATGATATTTCGGCGCCGAGTGAGGCCGGATATGGTAGCGGTGGTGGTGGTGGTGGTGGTGATGAGGAGTAATAAAATCAAAATCTCAGCATGGGACGCACGGCACGGATGGCGGACGAATGCAAAGTGATAATGTACCATTTCAGCAAAAGGATGAATGTCATGGGAACGGCTTCTTGTGGGGAGTGAGAGACTGTTCGTTTTCGTTCGGTAAAAGCCTGAACGACGTGTGCTTTTAACGGCGTCTGCTATGGCGTGTAGACCCTACGATGATAAACCACTCACATTATCATTAGTTTGCAACGGAACAGTATCAACTGCAGTGGGTTTGTCTTCTTTTCGATCTTCTCGATGAATTTAAGTAGGCACTGATCGCTACACCGAACCACACACTTCCAGCGTGTGCACATTAAACACTTCCCAAAATGAGCGGCAGGTCCACGTTTTATAACTTTATTCTATGCTTGTTGCGCACCAGCTTAACTGCTTATCACTCGCTCGCTCAATTCGTCGTTTTTTGTACCCCGTACTCTCGCCCTTCCTCGAGTTTGCCTCTACCGAACCGGGACAGCTTCCCGCGTGGGATCCGATTTCCCGCGTACGACCAGCGTGCTTACACTACACGTCCACGCGCTACAACGCACAACCGCCAACTATATCATTTCAAATAGAATCATATCCTCTCTAGCTAAGAATCCTTTCGGAATGATACATGATATATAAACAAATTTCCATCATGTGTCTGTGTACGACCTACCACCGGTAGCCTCCCGCAGCACCGGAGAGCGCGCACGCGTTTGTCCTTCCTCGTATGTGTTGCACGTGTCTGTGTGTTGGTGTACCCATCCACCCACACTCCGCGCCGATCTCCCCGGGGCGCGAACCACCAAAATAACCCACCAGGTACGTATGTGTAGTGATGCCGCTTCTCATTCACATCCTCGCATGTATGGTATCGTCGTTCACGGGGCCACTTCCTCGCGGCTCCACGTTCTCCGTGTACACATCGGCCCCCCCCCCCCCCAACTGCTCGGAGTGGGCAGCAAAAGCAGGGCGGATAGGAGTGCAGATGTGCTGTGTTGTCATTCTCGACCGAGCGCAATCGTAGCATCATCGTATCGTACTCTCGCCAGCTGCAGGACGTTCTCGGCACGGATGCGAATGTGGTAGATGGCAAAGGAGAATGGAAGGGAACGCTCATCTTCGAAAAGGATACATTAAGGATACACAACCCAGCAAAACCAGAGGAAAACGTGCAACACAGTGCCGCATCTACCGAAGGTGATATGTTGTTAAGATGTGAAAATTAAATTGTGCCTATGATTTTAAATAAATATTTTGATATGTCAAATATTTCCTTTTGTGAACATTGCGTTGGAAAAAGCGATAGAAAAATGCGAAAAATTCTCGTTCTTATAAATAATGTCGAACATAAACGTAGCCAATCATGATGCATAGCGCACATTGAACACATTGAATAGAGCAAAACGTAGTTTGAATAATTGTTTATTTATTAAGAACGGCCTTGAATTATTGGCTTGAATAATTAAGCCTACTGTAAAACATCTATCCTCTATTGGCTTCCACGAATGGTTTGACAATTTAATGGAAGTGAACATGGTAGGCCTGTAAGAAGTCTTCAGTATCGCTCACCTATTAGTATCTTTCATATATTAATAAAATAACAAGACGTGCGTACGTGCCACAATGGATACAAAATACATTTTTAAATTCATAAATAATCTCACACCTATCCAATTTAAATTGTAAATAATATTTTCAAATGTGTCTTCCAGAAAATCTTCACTTTTCACATCCCTCGCCATTAGCCTACTACCCTTGAATAACGAGAATCGTCGGTAGATGTGTGCAATAAACAAAGCTCTGATATTTCGATCGTTAAAAACATTACATATATGTATGAAATTGTGTCAAACATGGTGATGTTCATGGGGAGTTTTGAGTATTTATTTGAATCCTTAAGTTGAGGGAGCGTGAACAAAATTTCGTGATGTGTGTCGGTACAGTGAATATTTGAAATGACTTTCATTAATACTCGTACCACAATGTCGTCTGAAAAATAATCCGTGAAAATAGATTATTCGCTGGCGTACCGGACGTACCACAAGAGTGAAAACCGATCGTACATTTCGTGCGACGGTCACTGTACATGTGGCACACATGCTGATACCGCTAAAACCAATGAAATCAATGACCACCGATGACGCCATGATGGGTGATGATGATGACGATGACGCTACGTTTCACCGGTAGTATTCGATGATCCGTTTGCCTTACTCCTATTCATCGGTTCCAGTCAGTCCCACACACATGCGATCTCTACTAGACGATTATCACCCACTCGCGCGCCCATCCCTCCACTAGCGAGCGTCACCAGCAAACGCTCGGCCCCACAGCTTCCAAACCACCCTCAACCAACGCAACACAAACACATATGTAAGACTCGGTGAGAGATAGAGATGTTGTGAAAGAGATCCTTTCTCCCGGCCGGTGGTGAAATGGAACCGAAACATACAGAGAGATAAAATTGTTAGAATGTTACACATTTGTCGAGGTGAAAAGAATGAGGGGATAATATGATGATACTCTGCCCACTCTACCCACTCATCTCAGCCTTCCTCTCCCTCCCTCCGTCCCCATCCCTTGCTCACACTCTCCGATACCGACCGACGGATTCGCTCATTCGCTCCGCTACTTTCTCCGTACCTCCGTGTTTCGGCAATAGCCGGATGGGGCTACTGCTACTGCTATCCTTCTCGTGCGTCCGTTATATACCGCCAGGACGTTTATCGGGAATTCGTTGGTAAAATTTTATAAGACGGATAAAATGCGGAGCCTGCGATTGAAGTTGCTTAGCAGCGTTGTTTGCAATTTGGTGAAGTGTTGTATTTTTGTGGGACAAACACACAAACCCGTCGGTGTGCATTGCATCTCGGCGCACGTGGCTCATTGTTTTTGTGTTACTTTTAATGAAACTGAAGCGAGGATGTTGTGCAATGAGCAGGCATTTTTTTTGTTCTCAACTTTATTTTTCGTCTGCCGCCAGGTAAAGCGCGGCGATCCTGATGTACGATATGTGATGTATCTAATTGCATTATATTGCATTATTGACTGCTTTGGAAATTTTGGGTGTTTGCACTTGGACTTTTTTTTTGCCGGTACGGGATCGGTTGGCCGTATGTACTCGTCACACAATTCGATGGATTGAACTGGAGACCTTCAGAGCTGGACGGTGTGGATGGATGGATGGATGGATGGAATGAAAAGAGTTCGACTCATGGGAGCATCGGGCGATGGTGCATGATGATTTGAAACAGATGGGAGATTCGGAGATGAATGCTTCACCATAGAACATGGCCCACTAGCTAGCTTTGAGGCAACGTGGTGTGGTGGAAAAGGATAAATGCAACCGACCCAACGACCGGCCAGCAAGCCGGAAAACCTACCACATGTGTGTGTGTGTGTGT
>JXWZ01003343.1:0-12216 GCA_000956215.1 Anopheles farauti No. 4
AAAGATTCAATTACAATGAAAAGGGAAAACATTAGTCCTTTCACTGAATAATATAAACATTTATATTTAACTGCCACACCGCATCCGTTTTCGATCCCCTCGATCGCCGAACCTTATCTGCCGTTTCCCGGTGCGGTTGTGTGCTGTGGTTTGGTGTGTTTGCACTTTTTGCACATAATTGTAAGTGATTTCCGCGCAGGTCCCTCGGTCCCTTTGTCTGTGAAGGGGTCCCGCGCGACGGTACGGGCCAGGCGACCTGCTGCGTTTCGATGGTGTGGCAAACCGGGGAAGTTTATTATTTCCAGATTTGACATAGTGTGAACAGAAAGATTTATGGGCAGTTTGAGGCAACCCGAGCTAGCTCGGGTGCTCGCGATGACCGGCTGGGAGCAAGCGACTCAATTTCGGTCCTCAATCCACGCTTCGGGATGGATGGAGGAACCACCTCGAGGGGGTTCGAGGTACGTGTGCGTTTCGACTCTCCGTTAGTCTCTGCCGGCCGGTGAATTATGACCTGTTGGTGACGCGGTGGAATGTTTGATGGATGATGGGGTGGGTCCCCTCCGGGCACGATTTGGGCCCACGAAGCATGTTGTAGGAGAACGGAAGCCTTTTTGCATAAATTCTACCTTCTGTCCTATCGCTATCAAAGTATCGCGGAATGTGACCGCAAGCCGCATCACCGGGCCAGCCAAATGAATATTGATGAATGTCCGAACGCCGACCGACCGGCGAACGCCGCATCGCTCAATTAGAAAAACCCAACCGCCAGCGAACGGCAAATATTACATCGCGTCGCGAAAGAGAAATCCATCACGTGGATTATGCACATCGTTCGCCTTATCGCGATTATCGGACGCCAGTGGATGGAAGATTCACATTCACAGGTAAGCAAGCAGATATTTTCCACCCCGATACAGTTCACTGGGGCTGGTTGAAGCGAGAGTTGTTGAATATTTTATTAGCACAGTTCGAGTTGAAGTTATGCGGCCGCTTTTTGGCGATGGAGTGAGATATCAAAAATGGCAAATAAATCTTTTTTGATGGATTAATTTGTATTAAACAGGGTGATGGTGAATAAGATACGCCGGTTTCAACAGCAAAGAATTTCACTGGTGGTGATCAATATCTGAATCGGCAAAAAAAGGGGATTATAATCTTATTTCAGGTTAACACTAGATAATGAGAAATATGAAATAAATATAAAAAAATAAAATGGATCAATTCGAAATAATCTCCTAGAAAAAGAGTAAATAAATAAATATATGGAAAAGGCGCTCGTTTATTCGGCTATTTTCTTCTAAGTTCCTTCAATAATTCAAAAAGGAGCCCAAAATAAACTCGGTTTTTAATTCTCTTTATCATTTTTGCCAAAAATAAATCTATGTTTATGATTAAATGGATGTTAAGCTGGGTAGGTCTTTTTTCTAATAGCAAAAAAAAAATCTTACTTCAGGCGGTGAGTACTTGAGAAAGTTAGGAATATGTTTCCTCGGCGAAAATATAATTTTTAAGTAACAAGTTTATACAACAATAAAAACCGTTTACAAGAATAAACGTTTTTACATATAGTATATTCTGAGCTATAGACAGCACTTTATATTTGGTGTATTTTTATGTTGTAATAAAATTGTTCCTTATGTTACGGAAGTTTTATTCAAGTTTTCAAGGTAAATTAATTGTCTTATTAATTTTAAAAAAATAAACATGTTATTACATTGTACTGGCTCCATACCGAGGAACGTTCCTGATAGCTTCTGATCGAGCTACGAGCTACGAGCTCAGCAGCTCACATACGAACGATACGATATTAATGGATAATTATACTACCGAAAAACACGCATAATGATCTTTTCCTGGTATTTACCAAGCATGCATGCGATTCTCGCCCCAAAACGCATTACACAATACGCATGCTAAACGCTTCATTTTGCCCTAACCTTGAACAGGACGTTTCGTGAATGCGAATCATAATCGTACTGTAAGAACCGCCACCAACAACTCGTAGTTTATAAGCATTTTAATTTACTCGCCATTTTGCTGGGATTGAAAGGCGTTTGTTTGATGTGGTGGCGTCATTCCCCGTCCCAACGCAACATAAAATGCAGCCCAAATTACTTTAATCAGTCGCAGCAGCAGCAGCAGCAGCATCAGAAGCATCACAAGCACGAATGAAACCACTCGAGACGCATTCCGCTCGAGGGCTGAAGGTTTCGTTTCGTCTCGCTGGAAAGCAAAAGAAACAAAAAAAAATACAATAACGTAAGATCCTAATCCAAGTTGGAAGACGCTTCTTGCAGTGGTTGCGTCCACCACGCGTGTGCGTGTTTGGTTTGTACTTAATCAAAAAGTAGTTAGAGTTGGAGGAAGCGACCGAACCGAATCAAAAAAAAAACACATCCCAAGAAGGCTACCAAATTCGAGAGGAACCTCCTCCACAGTGGGGCCGAAATAGGACCTAATGAATAAAATTACAGTCGAAATGCATGCGCCGGCCGACGCCGGATGGTGGCATGCACTTGATTTCAGTAGTTGGCTGGGGATGGGGCCGAATTTTCGAGGCAAAATCGCACCCGCACGCACACGGGTTGCCGACTGCGGTTCCAAAAACAGCGAAAAAGTGATCCTGATCCTGTTCATTTATATGCTAATTATCATCCCCCACAAAGCCTCCGGTTCGGGCCAGCGGATTTGGACGAAGCCTCCGGTTCGAAACCATTGGCATGTGCTTTGATATGCTTCCGTAAGCGGGGGGTTTTGCTTTTTCTCTTCAGCTCCTCCGGGAGCGTCCTGCTTCTCGGGAATTGTGTGTATTTCATGCAGCCGTGTCCCCCGCCGGTGGCGTGGAGTTTGGAGTGTGCGAACGAAATTGTAGTAATGCCGGCCGAAACCTCCTCCGCAATCGCCCGCCGGCTACGTTTGTTTTTAATGCTATAATAGTTGCGTCGTCGGTTATGATTTGGGGCAGCACACATTCCTCGCCGACGCGTACGGACGTGACGAGAGTGACCGAGAGTCGATGGCTCGCAGGCAGAAAAGCAGAAAGGCAGGCAGCGTCTGCATGACAATTACGTCGAAACGGTTCTCGCTCGGTCGGGTTCTGGCCGGGAATCGTTTGCACCGGACCCCTGATTTGTGGTCATCGTTTGTTGATGGTTGCAATCATAGCAGGTCTCCAAGATTCACAAACTCACTCACTTTGGCCCCAGACAGAAGCAGCCTTTTCGGTGCGGTGCCTTCTGTCTGTAGCCAGAAGCATGAATATAGCTAGTGATGCGATTTAAATGTAACAGAACCAGCGAGGCCTACTTTGAGAAAATTGCTCTGAAAGCTTTCGGTAAGTTTGTACTGTGGAGGTGTTTTGGAGATGACTTGTAGAGCGTTTTTTTTTTATTACATGCTTGCTTTGATGGGCTTTAAATGGAAGGCTTTGTAATTCGAGCATTAGTAGCATGTCAAATACAAATTGGAAATTAATTTATATTCACGTTTTGCACGCACTAGTAGCAAATTCCAACGTTAATTTATTGAATACAACTCTGGAGAGAATTTTGACGCATGTAGAGAGAATTTTGACGCATGTAGAGAGAAATGGCAAAACATTTCAATTAGGAAGTTTTTTATAATTATAGTCCTTTATGTTTTTTTTTCATTAGGTTTTTTCTAACCTTTTTATCTTCGAAGAAAACAACTATTTTAAATTTAAAAAATTTGTTTGAAGCTATGCAACAGTGAATAAAATTTCAATGACTTAAGGTTTCCTCTCCAAGTAGCTACTTAAAGAGCTTCTTCTTTGAACTCTACAACTACTTTTAAACAATAATTAGCTAAGAAAACACAAGCATTGCAAGTGAAACAACAACCCATCAAGCAAGATTACGCCTGAAGCTATACAAACAAGTAGCGCAACGGCCAGTTCCAACTCTTCTCCGTAAAAGCTCCACCGAAAGCTCTCCAACGAACAGCGTTGGAGCATAACTCCACTGCAGCAGCTTTGTCCAGCCGGTACTTACTTGAATGAAGCCTTTCTCCCACATGGCCACAACACAGCTGCTCCAATCTTAACGACGGACCTCAGGCGGAGGACTGAACCGGTGGATTATTTTGATCGTTTTGATGCATCAAACATTGAAGAGCATTGTAGTTTTTTTTTCTGTTTAAAAATATAATACGGGTGCCATTAGCAACAACAGTGACATTACATAGCCATGAACGTGGAGAGAAGCGACCCCAGAAAAAAAAACAGTTCGACCTTGCCCGTTGCTCGATTAAACCGATCGAGCAGATGAAAAAATCCCGAGCGAAAAGTGGTGTGTGGCTCATTTTTTGGGTACATTAGGATAATTGCCATGTTGTGGCATTGCCGTTTGCCTTTTGATCCTGCACATCGCGGGAAGGATGTGAGAGCGCCGGGCGACGGTTGCACTTTGCACGGTTGATGCCTCGTCTCGGTTTGCCCAAATCCATCGCACCTCGGCACGAGGAGTACCTGCTTTTCGTCAATCAATCAGCTTGGCGGGTGCGGCGAGTTTGTCTGCCGCTGCTGGGTTTGTGGACTTGGACGGGAAACGTTTGATAAACTCAGTTCCGCTTCGGCCTCGAGGCTACCGGAGAAAGACCGACACAAAGTAAAGGAGAACGTTTGCTTGAGTGCTTGCGCAATTTGTTACTATCGCGCGTGTCGAATTTGGAGCAACTTCCGTTTCGTTCTGTGCCGCTTCGAAGCGGAGAGAAGATCCTGTTGCGAGACGGGTGGATAAGCGATATCTGGTAGGTTTTTTTTTGCTTTAAACCCAGAAGACAGCAAATCGGAAATGGATGGATGTTTATGAATTTTTCGCTTTTGCTACGGACGTGAGCAGGTGCGATTGTGTAGTTTGCAGCTTTGTTTCAGTTCCTCCGGTTGGGAGGAGAGTCTCCGGCTAGGACGATTTGCTTTTAGCTATTGAGTTATTTGAAGATTGTATCAGGTGCCTTTCGAATGTGAAATAAAAGCAGGGTTTTTTTTACTTTGATAAATGTGTGAAATATTCTGTAACACTCAACATTCAACTATAGACGTACAACTAAAATTCTATTTCATCAACATCACTTTAAAACGTATTTAAATTAGGTTCTTGAAAAATAAAATGTTAAGAGTTGTAAAATGGTAATAATAATGTCTACTAAACTCACTCCGTGGTAGTCCATAGATACTAAAGATGCTTGAGGTATAATTAATTAAACTGTTGCCACAATACCTAATTCAGATGAAAATTTACACCGTTTTGATTGATTGTTGTGACATTCAGTACGAATAAAATATGTCTTTATGACTTTAATGGCTTTAAGAACATTTTAGGTTAATTTTGAACAAAAAAAAACAGAAAATAACAAATTAAGCTAAATTAATAATTTAAATAGACATTTTAGCAACGTTAACTTTTTTTAACTCAGCTCAGTTCAGCAGCGAAGGTGAAGGAAATTCCGTGTTCAAATAAGTAACTTTTAACATTGGTTAAGTTATCCTTTGTAAAAGCGTTTATTTATAGAAGCAAATGTATGAAAATAAAGTTTAATATCATGTTTAAGATACAATTATTCGATCGTTCAGAGTTTGTGGGGTTACATATTTAAATGGGTCAATTTTTTCAAACTATATGAAATAGCAGCGCAAACTCTCCAATCGGCTTCACTAGTTGTCTCGCTTTCGCAAATGCCTTCGCCGAGCTCGGCATCGCGTTCCAACATTGGTGCTTCCACATTGTATGGGTAGGCTACGCCCTCGACAAGCGCACCGAGCCCAACGTCCATTTCACTCTAGCACACTGCGGCGCCCGGAACGGTTTCGTTTCCGAAACCCGTCCGTTTCATGCTCCGGGTCCGCCAGGACAACATAATCGACTGGAAACGCTCTACGGGTGAGCGTGTCCTGAACGGAATCCTGCCAACCGTTTCCGAGAGCGTTGCAAATGCCACCACCCCTACTGCCGAAGTGCGACGGAAGTGACATTTATCGAGCAAACGCGCCAACCGAACCCATCCGGGCTCAAAAGGGGTGAACGGGCAGCTGGCAAGGGTGTTTTTCCACCCGGCACGAAGGTGTTCAACGGGATGCGGCAACGGGGAAGGAGCCGTTGGCGTTGAAATGGGGTCGTGGGAATGTTTAGCCTTTGACCGTGTACAATTACATCCATGGCGCCCATGGATGACGAAATAAATGGACGATTAAATTATATAGGGATACCTAAGCGAGACTCACAAGGAAGGTTACTGGTAAAATTAGATGGAATTGTGGTTAATTTCGATGCAAAACAATTAGTAAAAGCTATACGAGTAAAGAGATCCCTTGAACATTTTTATCGAACTTTTGTTTTAAACATATTCATATTACATTTACTTTTGATGGTTGTAATACAATTTAATAGGAACAATATTGAAATGAAATGTCAATTACTAATTACTTACGATTCTTCAAATGATACTTATTAATTTATCATTATTGCTGTTCTTCGTACAGGTGGTGCGACAAATTTATAAAACGTCTTACAAACTACTCCCTAAATTACACTCTAATGCGAATGACCGTTAAGCGTTGAAAGCTAATAATAAACTATGCCGAAATGGTTCTGTTGGCTAGTTCTAATCGAAATAATTATACTAAGTGTTAAATTATCGTTCCATAGAAATGATAGGTTCGTTGGATCCATGGCGTTTGTGGCTTGGATCGATCGAGAGTGACCTGAGAGTACATATTCACCTCGAAGGTGGATAAATAGGAAGCTTTTCTCATAGTTTAGGTTTATCTAGCAGCGTTATAACAGGGATACTATATTCCAGAGTTTATCAAGCAGAATATAGGTTTCTACGCATAGCAGAAGATAACAATTAAGCATAGTTAATAATTTCTGCTGCCTGCATCAACATTATATTTAAATTTTAGAGTAAAATTTAACTCATCGTTTATCTTTATTAAAAAGTTATGCTTGGCTTGCAGAAAAAAAAACAAAACACACCTTGTTAGGATTATGTAAACACTGGTAAATAATTATCAAATATAAAAAAGACCCTTACTATGTCTACACCTCCATCATGAATACTAGCTCAATATAGTAAACAATGTTAATGATAAATGTGTTTCTTGTTTAAATGTAACTAATTACTCAAACCATCATAACCTTTCAAATCAAACAGCGATTGTCCAGTGATGTTCAATTACGTCTTTAATGGTTTAATGCTTTAGTTTTCGTTTAAATTGCTTTGTAAATTTCACAATTTAGTACAAAGTGTTCCTTGTATTGAGAATATTATCTTATTTTAGGAGAATTTGAAGGCAACTAATTTTAGTCCAATATTTTCCCACCTTCGTTGCTTCCCAACCTAATGCGCTTTAACACCGTGCCATAAACAATAATTATAAGACGCATGATATAACACTTCCTTCCAGCTGCCAACAAGCCCAGGACGTCAGTGAAATATGCTTTCCTTCACCTACTGGATGCGAACAAAGCCATATGTGTGTTTCATTAGTTTAATTACCGAGCGTTGGAAAAATGAAATCGCTCCACACGGCCCGCACAGGAAGGAACTTCGAGAGACCTGTCGCAACGTCCACCATTTTGGTCCATAATTTCTGCTCCAAATAGATGCTCCGAGCGGAGTGCGGGACAGAGATTTCAATCTCACAATCGAAGCAACCCATAGAAAAATCACCCAGCCTAGCACCAATTTAGCCGTCGTGCTGGCTGTAGGGAAAAATATGGCGTCCTGGTGAAATTCGTTCGAAGTGTGCGATCGGAAGCGAGCCCGTAGGTGGTGGTGGTGGTGGTTCGGAAGGTCCGGAAAACAAAACGGCCAATTTATCGAAACAGCATTAAAATACGCACGCACGTCGCCTTTTTACTCCTTCCCCCTTCGCACGTGGAAAGGGCGATGCCGTCCGTAGAAAGGTTGAGGACGCGCCGCATGTTCGCTGTTACGTTTGCGCTTCTATTTGTTATGCTACGCCTGCTCTACCGAGTGCACCGTCGGGTGTGTGTCTCGCTCTCGTTCTCCTTGGTGGTGGAGTCGCGCTGGCGTGATCGGAACCGAAACCGGAACTTGCCACCGTTTCGTCTTCGCAGTTGTCAACTTGCCGTACCGTCCTCGCATCAGAGTAGCAGCAGCAACGTTAGCGGTCCTGCTCAATCAAAGGAGGCTTCCCTTTGGCGCGTGAAACTGCCCATCTCGTTCTCACATACCCACGTGAAGTTCGTCCCGTCTACGCTTCGTACACGGTTGGTTATGCCCTCGAGAACCAGCCCCTCGCGTGCGAATGGTGCGATCTCTTTTCCCCACCCTAATGGACCGACACCGAAGTCCGGCCTCCGGGAAATGTGTGAGACCGCTGCGAGGATATTGCGAAGCGTAGTTACGTTGACGGCACTGCCCCGGCACTAGTGGCTGGTGTGTTGATGCGAACGGGCGCGAAACCGAACCGACGACGATCGCGACGGTGTGTGGCTTAGGGCCTGTTTTTTATTTGCTACGTGAACGTGTTTTCCAGTGCGCTTCGAAACGTTGGCGTGGCGGTGTTTTACGGAACGGTTCTTATCCGGGTAGTTGGGAATTTTTTCGTGCTCTAAAGACGTGTTGTGTTATGGGTTGGTAAAACGGTGCAGTGGACGATGTGAAGAGTTATCTATATGAAACGGATTAAGAGGTTTGTGTAACTGCTGCCTCTGCTAGTGTTGACTGCATATGGTGTAAAGTGTTTGGTGATTTTTTGCAAATTGAATATTTAAGGAGTGTATTGAAGGGCTTCGAATATTACTGTAGCGTGTATGCTGAATCCAATTACATCCCCATCGACTCAGTCTATCACAAAAAGGTAAAGATTCTTGTTTTTTTTGAGAATTTTTGTCAGTTCAAGAGATTAACTTTATTATTTAATTTTATCACGGATTTTTACCATAATTTTTTTTTGTTTTTCACATTTTTATCCATTTGTATAGCTATTTGCTGTAATGTTGGGTGTTTCTGTGGGGAGCGAATTTATCTCCATTCTATTTGGTTGTGTCTTAACAACAAAAAATGTAAATTGTATCCAGATAGATAGATCAACTGAAAGCTCTATTTATTTAGCTCGTTAGGATAGGAATTTTTTTAATTAATCAGGTGAATTTGTTACAAATGGTTAACAATCGTTCAAAAATATAGGGAAACATCTATTTGTGAAATAGAAACATTAAAAGTTTCTTCCAATTTTTTTAACATTATTACCGAAAAAAGGTGATTTAAATGATGTTACAATTGTTCCATGTTTAGTTTAGCCTTTTGGTAACAAAATTTGAAATATATTAAATTTCTTGCAAAGTGTCTTAATTTGTTCATACGTTTAATATACTGAACGACATAATTTTGTGTTTATACTAACCTGCATTATTTTATTTGTTGTTAAAAACCAACATTTTGTAAGCAATCTGGCTTGTTACGTTCAAATTGATTTAAAAACAAACTAATACAAATAAAACTCAAAAAAGACATGATAGTTTAAAGAGTTAAAAAATAATATTGTATTACACTATTTCTTGTTTGTTTCTAAATAAATGATTTTTTTAATATGATCGATAATAGTTATATTCATAATTATGTTTATAATTTCACATATTTTACTGTCGGGATGCTGTGAAATTAAATACACACCTCCAACCAAACCAACTTATGAAAATTATAGTAAAACAAAGTGTATAAACAATTACTACGCGTCTAATAGGACCATCATCCGTATTATCTCGCTCGGACGAGCCTTACAAACAAGAGACATATCCTGCTCGTATCCTTGTTGAGTCGTGAGGTGACGATTGCCTTCACGCCAACACACTTCCGGTGCCATTCACCTCAAACACCACTAACAAAAAAAAACGCCACTTTTCCTTGTAAACTGAAATCTCAGCTCAGAAACGGTGCGACTGGCTGTGCACGCAAGGATCATGTCGCTGCTGGCTTGCGATGGGTGGGAGTGCTATATGTATCCTTATCACAATCGTCGATCAACGGCGATAATGCTTCATGCGTTGACACCGTTCCGTGGGCCGAAGCACGCCCACCATACGCACGGAGGAGGAAATACATCATCATCAACCGGGCAGGCAGTGGCGGGTACTGCTTTTTTCTGATTTGCTCCGGTGCGAGCGGATGTTTGGGCGAACCAGCCGCGTTAGAGCACTTTCAAGCGCACATATAAATAGGCATTCCCCCCCGGGCGGAGCTAAAATATGCAGCCAAAACGCGATGAATAAAATATGAAATTATCTTAATTAAAATAATTTCACTGCTCGCCGGCAGCGCATTCGCCCGCTGGGGGAGGCACCGATTGTTGCGGTCCGAAACCCATTCATCGTTCGGAAAATGTCACACCTCCGCTCGGTGTGTAGCCCGCAAGGGTGCTTCAAGCATTTGCCTTTTCCGAACAAAAAAAAAAATAATAACAAAAAAAAACACACACCATACGATAATATCTGTAACGTAGCGTGCAAATCGGCCGTTACATTTAAATGTCTTCACGAGTGCGCTCACACTTTGTAAAGGCTCTTCCTGCCTTGTCGTTTAAATGTTCCGATCATCATCGGGGCAAATGGGGATTTCGGCTCCACCCGCTTGCCAGTGGGACGCCATCAAGTGAGAAGTGAAAACCTCCACCCTCTCCCCGCCCTCATGGGTGGGAAAACCCAATTTTGGCCTTATCGAATCTAGCAATCACGATTTTAACACTTTTGCGGGTCGCGCTGAGTGGAACTGAACATTTATTTTTTTTTTTTGTTTTTCGAGGGTTGGTGACTTTTTTGTTTATATTTTCAGTTTTGTTTTTGTGTTTTTTCCGTCTTTTCCGTTTGGTAGATTGGTTAGTTTATCCTCGTTACGGGTAAAGTGGTCCCGGTGTTCGCTGGTTCAAACTTTTAAAAGCCCTTCATTATTACGGTGCTTTAGTTCGGCGGTGCTCGTGCTCGGAAAAATTGCTCTTTTTTCGCTGTCGCTCGCTAGCGAGTTAATAGCTTCAGGCGGGGCGGTATTAGAGGACCGCCAGAGGACACAAAGCAAACCGAAACCGAGCTGCCCTCTCGTCGCACCGGACATCGGTCCGATTTTTCCTCACCGCGTCGGGTGTCTTGCCGCCCGAGCAGCGGCAACGGCGAATTCAAATAGACGAACCGCAAACAAATCCTGCCCGTCCGTGTCCGTAGCGTCTGAAGACTGAAGCCAGAGTCAAAAATTTGCATAATTACGTACGTGTAAACTACACTTGTATTATGCTAATCCGGTGGTTTATAACTTTCGCATGCGCCGAAAAAGCGGACGAACCGGGCGAACCGCTGGGTCCCACTTCGTCATTTCGTGCGCCGAAAATCATCATAACCGCCGCCGGGCCGGGCCCGGTTGTCGAATTATGGTGCGGAAAATTGTCCGTACCTCCGGTTCGTGTCCGCCGGACGCGGCCACGGTCCGCCCGATCGGCCCACGCCGTCCTTGACCGGCTTTATCTGTGGCTGGGTTTTTCGCGCACCGTGTTCGCGCCAGAAGCGCCACAAGCAACGTCTGTGGCGATTGTCGTGCGTGTCGAACGACGGGGCAGGACGCACGCACGCACGCAGGAAGATCGTAAAGTATCTAGAAAATTGGGCTGACCGTTTCGCTTCCCCGAAAAAGCGGGCAGTGAAGAGGAGCACGGTGCTAACGAAACAAAACGAAAAATACACAACCACGTTACCGAAAAACCCACCCCAAAACCGTACCGTTCGCATTTCGAACCAATTAGTTTGCTCATTAGCATCCCGTGGGGGGACATTATCTGGTCTTCGGTCGTTCGCTGGTGTGCGCGCGTTTACCGCGCTGGTGACGCTTTCTGGGTGGTGACCGGTCGATCGATCGAGGTGGGAAAATGTTAGTAGGCTCGATTCGGTTCGGGATGGGCTTTCGATGCGGAAACAAATTGTTATGGTGAAACGAGAAACGAGCACAAGTGGAGTTGCCTTTTTTTGGGGATTAGCACACATTTTGATATTTGTTTTGATTAGTTTGTTGTATGTGTGTGTTGTGAGAGAGGAGCAGAGAACTACCTCACATTCTGGACACTGTTCTTCTTATGTTTTTTATTTGATATTTTTATTTCTTGACATAGCTTTAACTTTATCGAAATTAGTTTCTTCCTTACTTATTTATTTTTTTTATTTACAAACTTTTAGCAGTTTAAGAAACTGA
>JXWZ01003344.1:0-12906 GCA_000956215.1 Anopheles farauti No. 4
AATTCAATAAAAATAAAATAATGGGTGAAATATATCAGCTGCGCTAAATTTTTATTATTACATTACTTTTACGTTTTGCATATGTTATTATCAATATAACTTCGACAAGTTATTAAACAATCACCCGTATTTATGTTATCCCACATCATCACAATCACCAAATTCGACTTTATAATTTACACTTTACAATCACAGCAGTTTATACAATTATATATTTAATTACAAAATATTCAACACTAATATCTTATACTTATAGGATTAAAAGTATAATAAATGCTGGAAAAGGCTTAAAAAAAAAACAGTTCGACATGAATGCTTTTGAGCTGGGTACAAAACGCCGAAAAGTATGCAAACGTATGTGTGAAAGACTAATTAAACAATGAAAAATATTTTTATATCAAAATGATTTATGTGTATCCTGATTTTCTTGTCATATAAATGGCGGATTGGGGAAGCTTGTTAATTTTCTTACCGACAGTATCGTTTGGAAGTTTTTCTTCAACGCAGGCGATGGTATTGATGAGAAATCGATCTCTCTAAAATACTGTTCACGTTTATCGCATAATTCAAAGTATCATCCACACATTGTTACTAGCACAGGAAATACTTCTGAAACTGTCATGATAAATCACCTTCTCCGATGGTCCGATCGATATGGAGCGGGACCTTTGATCTTTTTTTAGTTGTAAATAAAGATTGGAAAGTTTTGCCGTGTGCTTCCATCTCACAGCCAATTTTTAAAGTGAGTGCTGAAAGAAATGACATGGATTGCGGTTTTTAATTGTGAGTGTGTTCAAAACAGCGCCAAAAAGATAATATTACTCGTATAATTGTACACACATATATAAGACACACACACCACGGGATTCGCTGCCCTTTATCGTTCGTCTCCATCCGCGTTTTATAGCTACTTTAAATCATTCCCTGGACAAAAACCCCAACCCTGAAGGGTGTTGATGGGGAAGAGGGGGGAAGGGGAGGGGTAACGCGCGAGCCATTCGAGCAATTTTCATCTCCCAAAGCTATTTGCACTCGACTGCGGTTAAGTAATAAAATTTCAATTCTTCTCTCATTACTTATATGCGGTACGACCGACACCACTTTGGGTTTAGCTTGTGCCTAGGCACCGTACTCCAGTTCGTTGTTGGTTGATTCCCTGGACGAGGAGGGTAGGGTTGGTTGGTTAACAGGAAAAGTATCTGAGTGCGGGATGAGAAGTTTTAAAGCCCATGACAACAGCGAACATGCGTACGTGTGTAAATGTGGAAAACTGGGTTGACTATGAATAGTGGTTGTTAAAGATAAATTGCGGTGCTGCGGGTTTTTGCAAATATTTTTTTTCTCATAACACTTTCCATTGCACGTGAGAACATACGTGAGAAAAGATGATTTTGAGTATAAAACGGATGAATCAACATAATACCAATGATCGTAACCCAGTAAGTAAGATTTTTTAAGTGTTGATTGAACCTATAGCTGATCACGCAATTATACGCCAAAATGTATGCAATATGTACGGATCAAATAAATTAATAATATTTCGTTAACGTTATTTTTAATAATTTTATTATTACCTATAGTCAACATTTAAATTCTTCAAATGAATGTACATGGAAGTTTGTCGCTTTGCAAAACAAAACTCTGTTCAAGGAGTCTTCCCGCAAGGATCTTGCAAAGTGCAATAACATAAATATAATAATATATTTACAGATGGAACGTGTCCTTCTTCTCATCGTGCAAAATGGGCCAGCAAGAAGAGCGAAAGAACAAGGTGTGAATGAAAAAGGGGGAATGGAAAAGTTACTTTGCAACGCAAGCACCGAGCACTAAGCAGGGGAGGTTAATGGGATGATGAGGAAATGGAATAAAATCGTCAAACGATATGCTAACGTGCCCTGCCACTATCAGAGACAAACACCTTCCCCCATCACGATGACAAAAAAAGTAAAAAACAAAAAAAAAACGAAGCACCCCAAATGAAAGACAAAACGCACTTTTACTTTCCTTTTGTGTTGTTGCAAGTGTTGTGTTGTTTTTCTTTTGCAACGGGAGCGTTTGCTGCGAGTTCGCTTGATTTTGACTTTGATGAGGAAATAAAAAATTGCGCATACGCAAAAGTTTCTAAATTAAATTTACATTATTTTTCTATCCACGCGAATGAAATGTGGCGAACGAGTCGGGCCGCGGAAACTACCGCCAAAGGCAGGGGCTGTCTCGTGAACCATCTGACACACGGTATTTTGGGTGCAGAAATGAATTCGGAGCAATGAAGCAGGAGAATAATAACAGCGACTAGCGGTGGTAACAGTTTCTTTCAGTTTTGTAGCCTTGTATGTATGTATATTTAAGTAATTTAGCATGCTCATCTTATTACGGAGACCATCTAGGCTCGTTGATGGTCTATTTGCTCATCAGACCGTTGCGAGCGGCGAAAATTTTTTATATTTTGCTTACTTAGACGGTGGCCAGATCGCTTTGGTAAAATGTTGGTACCTTCGATTGGTTTAGAAACTTGATTATGGAATTAGATAATTGTGAAGTGAATCCACCTTCGTGTCTTTGAGTTTTAGCGTTTGCGGTAAAGAGGTATCTTAAACGTTTTAATTCGTTTATCAGAATATATCTGAAATTAAATAGTTTAATTAAACCAAATGAATTAATTGACTATGGTCAATAATTAAAGTCAATTGGTATTTTACAACAGGTTTGATAAGGTGAAAAATGATAAATTAATTTAAAAAAAATTGTTGGGGCCAAATCCTGATCTTTGGAAGTCGAAGAATGGTAGAACTATTCGAAGAATTAGGATTAATTAAAAATACTACTTTGGTAAATGTACTCAATTACAGCAGAGGTGTTATCAACAGCCGAGCTATGGAGAAGGGAATTGGTCCATACAAAAGTAAAAAAAAATATTTCATTAGAAACTAAATAAAATAAACGTTATGTAAATATAACATTTAATGAATGTATGAATCCAATGTTTTAGTTATAAAATGTGTAGTTTCGATTTAAAAGCAAATTAAATAAGTACAATTCAAAGCATACATAGTAGAAATAATGGTATTGCTTATTATAAGCACCAACATACATTGGACATAACCCTCAAATTACGAAGTTAGCGTACATTTAGGCGATTTAATGGAAACCCAGGTAACATAATCATGCAGAGTTAGTTTAAATAATGTGCTATTTTGTGAAAAAAAAAACAGTGCGTGGTTAGTTCTTCACATTCAAAATAAGTAAAATATGTTTTAAAAGGATGATAAAAAGCCAAAAAAGAAACATCCACACAACGCCACTTCACAGCGCAAATGATCGTATAACAAAATAGCAAAAACCCGACAGCTGACGAAATGGGGTGCCCGGGGCGCGCCCAGTTTCAGCATCATAATCATAATTTTACGAGCCGACTACTTCAACCATTATCGTGAAAGAGTAATGTTATGGCCCTGCGTAATGCCGCGGACCTTCTCCGTCACATATGCAATCTCGCGGAAGTGTGAGTAATTTCTTACCCGTGATCCGCTGGTGCCGCGCGTCAAGTGGACAGAGCAGCGTAAACGAGAGACGAAGCAGATAAGTAACGGAAAAAAGAACCGAAAAGGATTCGTTGGATGCAACCCCCACACATCGCGCTGTTATAGCGCGTATATTTTTTGCGCTCGTAGCGTTTCCGCTGTCGTGGTCGACTCTACCGAGCGCGCGGGAAGTGGCGATTTACCGTGGGATCTGTGGATTTTATGGGCCATTTTCGGTGGAAGATTCATTGCTAATCTTGGTATAATCGAAATCATCCCAGCACTTCTCCCTTTTCTACTCGACGGGCTCATGCGGTAGGTGCAATATTAGCGCTATGATGGACGCTCGCTGCGAGCCTTGCCTCGTTCAGATCTTTCTCCCTCTCCGGCTCCTGCTGGATGGGCTGAGGTATAATACTCGGTTTGTTGATTTTATTACGACGATGGGGCTCACATTACGATGGAGTGGAGGAACGACCACCAGCCTGTCATTGCCGTATTTTACAGCCATCAAATTTCACTCATACTGTACCGGAGGACGGGAAGGTGGGAAGATTCGCTGCGTGCAGTGGCGACGCTTACCGATTGCATACATTTGCAAGGGAGGTTGGTGAGAATTATGCAGCAGCTCGTACTGAATCTCGCCGTCTGTCGTTACGCTTATTTTTTATGATTATTCCCATTTCCTGGATGATAACAGTTGGCGTGCACTGCTCTTGTAGACAATTACGTTCTTTCGCGAGTGCTTATATGGTTATCATTTATTGTGAATTTTATCCAGGTTTTGTGGTAATCATGCGGGACATGATTTTCGCTTTGAGCAGCGGCACTTAATTTTATTCACATTCATATTTAATTTGAATCAAATAGTCACATTCTTCTATGCGAAGTGCACACGTTTAGGCTGGTTTGATAGTTGGCGTCAAAACGTATGCATTTCGCAACAACAAAAAAGCGTAGTACATCTCAGAAAAAGTTGAATGTTAACACAGTGATGTGAAATGGAGTTTAACGGAAGATCGCGGCGGAGAGCTCAGCCCACTGAATGTATACAAAGTGTCCTAAATTTTATTTCCTCACTAGCAAATTTGGGTGACTTTTCTCCACGTTACGTTTCGCACACCGTCCAGGTGTTAACGCATTAAGGCATGGTTCGAGGATATGGTTGGCAGTTATGCTAATTCCGTACATTATCAAATAACCTGCTCGATCGCTCGGCTTTTCCGTCCCGAGTTGCCGGTGACGTCCTGTTCCGGTCTCGTGGTGGTCGTGAATTACCTTTTTCGGGTGCCGTTCAGAGAAGGTTCGAAGCCGAAGTCTCGTAAAAAAGCATCTTATAACTTATATCTCAACAGGGACCGACACCGGCGGGTGTTGGCCTGAACGGTCATAAAATTCAATCGGACTACCAGCTCATAAATTTATGGTTATGACCACTTGAACTGGGCCTATTGACCTAGCCGTGTGCTTTGATGTTTCGCAAAAGGAGAGACAACAGCTCGCAGGAAAATAAAACCAACCTCCTTAACCGGGGAATATCAATTGTCACCGCTCAGCTGCACTTTGCCTATTGATTTATCCACCGCCGTGTGGCCAGCAATTGGTTTGGTTCGTAACGGGTGGTGCCAAACTTTCAAATTCATCCTACGTGAGGGAAAATCAATTCGACACCTTTCGAAACCTTTGGGCGAAGGCGATTTCTTTCCAGCGGTTCCAGGTCCAGGTTTGTTCATGCCGCTCACGTGCGTGTAGTTTCTGCAGAACGTGCCTCAACTGCCACCGTTTCCGGGATCGCTACCATGTTCGGACTTTGGGGAGAGCCGTTGCTGTCTAGCGTGCGAAATCGAACTGTGTGGAGATGGGACGAGTTGGTACCAACCAGCAATGGCGCGAAACCCTGGATTGAAATAGATCTTGAACTGCTGCTAATAATAGAAAATGGATCGACAAAGCTGCTCCTACCGCATTGTGCATGCGTGATAATTATTACCCAATTGGCGTAACTGACTAATGGGAAAATGTATTTCTGGTAATATGTGTTTGCATAAATAAACTCTCCTACTAACTATCCAACTCTTATCTCACTGCAGGTAAACAAAGCGTACTTAAAGTTTTGTTGAGTATGAAGTTAAATAAATATTTGTTATTAGTTTTTTAGCATTTATTTTTTCTTGATTATTTAAAGGTTTTTTTTAAGTATCCATTCACAGAGCACCACGTCCACGTTTTACGCAGCAAAACATTATTTTTTAGAAGGAGCTTTATCCAAACGGTCCAAATGTTAAAGTGGACGAATGGATTAAAATATCATCATTGTGCTGTTCCAACAGCTTTTGACTCAAAGACATGGAGCGTGGTTCATCTTTGGTTGTATTAAACATCTAAGGTTAGGTGGATCATTAAAGGTTTGTCGTTGTGGGAAATTCCCTTTCAATCGACAGCATAAAAAGCTTCGGACTGTTTTATAGTAATAGGCATAATGAAAATCGCATTTTATAAAATTTTCCCTTGGTATTGGGGGATCAGTATTTTCTAAATATTTGTGAAAAACTGTTTAGTGTTTCCCCTCTTTTTCGATTCCATTTTAATGTGATCCTGATTAAATCAACCGATAGGATGCAGATCTAGCCGCGTCCTAAGGAACAATGTCTGTACCTGTTATGCCCAATACATACACACCGGAAAAAGAGAAGCGAGTTACAAATGTGCGTTGTGCTTTGACAATAATGAGGAGTAGTTTTTGAAAGTATGAGAAGAATTAGTCACAGCATGAATAAATGAATTATTTAAAACAGGAAAATTGTTCACTGACTTTTTGTACCATTTTTAGTAACATTATAAGTGGACTTTGAAACAATTAAAGTGGAGTTTTTAACCTGATTATGCTAAGAAGAATAATTACCAGTCAAAGATAAGTTCGCTGAATTACTTTGGTTATATTGATTTTTCTCTGTAAACGTTCTGATGTTTTTATCTCTTTTTTGCTTCAACATGATAATTATTTGAAAGACAATGTGCACACAATTTTACCTCGATTAAATTGTTTAGGCTGTGTTTGAAAAGAATAATTCAAGTTTAGTAAATTTAGTAAGTGAAATAAAATTAAAATAGCCAACAGCGAACTATTCTAACAAATTAATTCTACAGAGGATAACAATAGAACAATATTCTGTAATTTCGGGTTAATAAAATATTCAGAACTGTTTAATAAATTACTAACTGAGTGTTATTTTATGGTTAAT
Organism: Anopheles farauti No. 4; assembly: GCA_000956215.1. Lineage (NCBI taxonomy): Eukaryota > Metazoa > Arthropoda > Insecta > Diptera > Culicidae > Anopheles > Anopheles farauti No. 4. Next base: position 6,764 of record JXWZ01003344.1, read on the forward strand.
ATATCTTCGCACTCTCAAGTATGATCGGAATGTACGAATTTGTAATAAAAATTGTTTCGTATTTACGGTCGATTTTGCCATTTTTATTTTATGAACGAATACGCTCCAAAAATGTGGCATGCCTTCAAAGCTCGTTTCCAAAGCGTTTCCGGCAATTTCGGTTGTTTTGTTTCTCTTCCCGGTGCACCTTTCCAGCATACTTGGGTTCCACTGCAAGTGCAGCAGTGTATTGCAATTTTCCTGCACGCTGAAGCACTTTTCCGCTTCGGTACGATCGAACCGGGAAGCTCCGAAATAACCTTTAATCAATGGGTGAGCGTGTGGCAGTGTTGGCAGTGGTGCCCTCGCGTGTGGCCACGATCGTTGGGCGAATATGATTCCAATATGATTGGATCCGGAAGAAAGCGGTGGATATCAGTTGCAGTTTGCAGATTTTAATTTTGTTTGAACGCTTTTCTTTCCGCCGCAGTTACCCTAGCCATGATGTATCAAGTCCATATTGCCAATCGGGAGGTCTGGTGGGTGGCGAGCAGGGCGACCACTTTGTGGTTTGCTTCGCTCGCCTTCGCCATGTGAGTAAAGTAAAGTAAAAAATAAAAAATAATATAAGATAAAAAAATTGGCACAAGCAGCCAGGGCGCCATTTGTGTGTGTCCATCGACTGCTGGGCACCGAATCCTTCCAATTCCAAACCACCGTGAACTTTCTTTACCGCTTCTTTGGTACGGAATGGAGGGGGAAGAAGGGGAGTTAGAGGGGTGGGGAACATCTTGCATCCTTTCTTCTTGACCTCGCTTGCGTCATCCCGGTCGGTTTCCGTTCATCAGCGTCATCGTCTTCCGCTTCATTCGCTCGGGAGCCCTTTCGGTTCGCCGAATGGAATTTAATATTGGATTTTCCATCATTCATTTTCCCGCGTGCGCGCTCGTGCACGTTCGGTCAGTTTGTGTATTCTCCGCGCTTCCCCGTAGCCTTTGCGCAAATAAAAACCCCCGATTAGCTTCCTAACAAGCAGCTGGAAATGGAAGGCAGCCACAGAGGAAGGCCGGGCAGCGTACGAGACCGTAAAAAAGCACACACAATTCTTAGCCTTAACGCTGGCCGTAAGATTTCGGACCATGAGTGCGTTAGAAATAATGTTGGTATTGGAAACACATACTGACACCAGTGCCGCTGGGATGGGATTGGTTCCATATCGGTTATGTTTATTCGTTTTTTTCGCCCTTCCTGGGTTTTTCCGTCCATTGGTCTCGCCATAAGCTGGACCACTTTTCACCATATTAGCCCTTCTGTCAGACCGAGTGTGACATGCGGACGACAAGGACATATTCCAGCGTCAGGGCCAGCAAAAGTACGAATGTGTTCGTTTCAGAGAGTTTTTTTTTAATTTTTTTTTTCTCAAGAAACAGCTTCATGTGGTTCGATCGTTCCACTCGACAAACAGGCTTCACTCACCCATCGATTGGCTCTCAAGGCCCCAGGCCCGCGCGCAAGAAAATAGAAAAGCAAAAAGGCTACTTCAAACCATTTTCCCCTTTTAGCTTCTTCCTTCCGGGCTGCGGGCGATTCACATTCTAATAAAATTTTATACACTGTTTGCAGAGGAACTTTTTAAAGATACATCACGTTTCTAATATTGTTCGTTGTTTTGATTTTCATTTTACTGGCGGCGTGCACGGGGTTTCGTTTGAGAGGTTGCCCGCTGCTACTGTTCCTTCTGAAGAAGGCGATTCCACAGGATTTTGGCTACTATCCCACCACCATCTCTTCCTTACCGCTCCTCAGCAGGCAGCGTGGCGCTTATTAAGTTTAGTCGTTGCTTTTTTTTTATTTGCTCGCTTTTCGGGCACTTTGCGCTCTGTCTGCACTATGACGAACGCTCGATGAGCGGGTTGTGGGCAACGGAGAGGTTGAGGAAAACTGACGCACGCCGGGGGAAGATTAATTTTCCCGGCGATCGTCTTCGTCTCCGCCGACCTGTTTTGGTGTGGAACACCGAGCTGCTGAAGATGAGCTGCCGCTGCACTCGACCGGCAACCGCCCAGGATGCATACATTTACGGACGGTAAATTAATCTTTTTTCGGAAAATTAATTCTCGTTAAAGTTTTCGGTATTTTGTTACGCTCGTTCGCTTTTGCTTGCGTTGTGAGCGGGTAAAAGTCGTCAGAATGTATTCAACACTTGCTTAGAGAACAAACGGCAATAGCGCGAATGCTTCAGTGCTTATTGTACAGCTTTGTTTGGGAGAGTGATTTATAAAAATAGTTTTGTATGTCTTATCAAGCAAATATGCGCGTGTATATACGCAAAATGAAAAGGAAAACGGTTGAGCATTTTGCGATATTATGTTTAAAATAATGAAATAGCTAATAAATAAGCAACAAAACAAAAACATCAAACTAGATACTGTTGATGTGAGCTTACATCAAGCGTTAGGATGCGTAGTAATTGAGTACTTTAAAACCTATCCATCACATATACGTTATAATTATGCCTTATAGGGTACGGATTTTGTTTGAAGTATTCGAAAAGTCTGTAACCCGTGACTCCCCAAATGTCGAGGACTTAATTTGAATAAAAAATATAACCTTTCTTTCCGTCGCTGGTCGTGCGGGAGGTGAGCGACATTTCATATAGGTTAGTGGGATTTTAAAAAAGGCACGGTCGAGAACGGTTGCTGGGATCCGAAATGCCCTTCCATTACTACAACCGTGCGCTGCGTACCGTGAACGAAGCTAATAACTTCTAATGTAAAGCTTTTCAATAATTTAAATTGAAATCTGACCTCGGTACGGGGTACAGTCCAAGATGCCGGCAATGTAAAGCCCGGGTAGCGATGGCTTTTGCCGGTGCTCTTTCATCTTTTTGCATGTGTGTGCTCACCCGTTTCGCCACAGCACCGGAACGTGCATACTTTCAGGCGCTTGTCAATTACCGGCCTGCAGCGACTGCCGGATCGGATCGCCCGTGGCCACACGTCGATGTATTCGGACGTTTTACGGAGCCAAATCGGAGTGCATGTCATGCAGCGTATGAGGTATTTTACATATTCCATGCATTGCTATTCCTGGCAGGAAGTAAGAGGGAATAAAACCATCAGCGAATGGGATAAATCGTCTCCCAGGCTAGCATCAAACAGCTATTGGAGTGACGAAATGTATGCAGCAGGGGGATGCAGAACCTGAACCAAAAAATAACTAAATACGACGCCGGTGACGGTCGCACAGTTGACAGGGTGTTGTGGTGTGGCACTGCCACCCTCCCGGTGATCTTAAATGAAATGAAAACGACGTCAAGAAATTGAATGGATGAAGGTTGGGGTTAAAAGTGGTATGCGTGCGTTTGTGCAAAATAAAAGAACAGCGCAACGAACGAGCGCCCCAAATCAAAGACGCCTCGCTGGGAGGACGGGGCGGGCACGGATAAGGGCGAACGAGCTTGAGGAAAATGGTAACGGGCAGCTTCCGGCGGATGTGGAATTTTTTAATCTACTTCAGCTCGGTTTTATCATCGCCAGGGGTGCAATAAAAAATAAATTTGCTTTTGCCCGGGCACGGTGGCACGACGCGGAGCGTTACTTTGCACAGCGCGCCGACAGTGAGCGGGCGTGTGTTTTTCGGGCAAAGGCTTCCGGTTTTGGCTGATTCTACTGGGTGATTTGGCGCTGAGGCAATGGCCAAGATGACGTGTGGCGCGCTCCCTTCTCCGGGTACGCCTCGGAGGTATGCATGATAAATTTCACACCATGCGCTCGTGATTTCCTACTCCCCGGAGGGAGGGTGGTGGCGAGAGGGATTAATACACTCACACACAAAAGCGTGGAGTCGTGCGATGGAAACGCGTTCCATTCCGTCAATAATGACGCAAAGTTGGTCGATGGTTGCGTTGTTTCCCGGACGAATTCGAACGCACTAGGTTTGCTGTGTGATTTCGGTTCGCTGCTGTAAGAGAAAGTGTAATTTCTTCAGGTTTCGGACTTATCTTCTGCGTCTTTAGCGACCATTCTTAGTTTGCATACGTATTGCATATTTTGAGACATTTGTTTGTGTGCATTTTGGCGTAGGTATGCAGTAAATTTGAAAATGGAATTTAATTAATAATATTTTTATTTACAAATACATCAATTTGTTTTGTGTTCGCGTCTTGTAACGTTGAAAAATTGATAGTTGTTTTTATTTAGCACGACAAGACAAATTTCGAGGAAAAGCTCAAGTAGGCTTAGAGACCAATACTAAGGACATGGGATTGCAATGCTGCTTAAGGTACACCAGAAGATAACTACTGTTTCATACACACCATTTTAAGTTTCTTCACCTTAAAACCTTGATTACAAGCTAGAATACAAATAATCGAAAATAATCGAAAATTATCGCAGAACCGTAAATAATGAATTGTTTAGAATTCCAATAATTGTGTCATGCCGTTTCTAAACATTTAGGGTGTGACTTATTATAATGATGGCGATATGTGCACTTCCTACCATACCAAAGGTGTTGCAAGATATTGGCAAATAGCTCAGTTTTATTCAGGAAAGTTTTGGTAATTCTGCATAACAACGTAATTATTGCAGTAATATTTGAGAAATAAGGTACAATATCGATAAATAACTAATAATTACCTTATAAAATAAATATAAATAACATGTTTAGGTTATGAAGGAAGGTTATGGCAATACGATCCCGCGTTTTTTGTGCCACGATCGAACATTGTTGTTTATTTTTCTTTTGTATCTAACTAAATAAAAAAAGTATACATTCTGCCTTATTTAACACTATTGTAGTGTAATGGTATTTACCAAAATCGCGAAACGCCACAAACAAAATGTAGCGCGATTGGTTATTTTCTTTATGGAGTCAGAAGTCAGTCAGCTGTCAAATTACGTCATGCAATTGCTGTTCGAGTAAAAACGATGTAAGAAGCAAGAGATAAATTACACGATCATGAGGGTTACAAACAGGGCTATAGTATCGCTATGGTATCATTAATAAATTAATTATTTGTTTATTTATCAGCGTTTAAAAATTTTACTAGAATTCTGAATGATAATTGATTCAAGAATGCACTGAGAGTCACTAAAATAGTTTATAAGCTTATATGTTGGAGAGATTCAAGTCCGAATAGGCGGCGGAATCTAGCGTGGAAATCAAAATAAATAGATTTTTAAGATCATGGTCCTGAGATGTTAGTATCTCAAAACTGTCGTTGATATTGTTCAAAATATTTTATGCAATAATATATCAGCTTGTTTGCATAATGCACATTATTAAGAATATGTTATCTCCGTTCCCTAAAATTTAATGATAAAATATACATTATATTGTCTATTACTCTGGATGGGTACTACATTTAACAATAATCGATTTAGGTGTAATGAAATAGAAGGATGTTGTACAAATAAGCTTAAGTATAATATGTGGTTTGAATAGATGAAAGTTAATAATTAATTTTTAGTCTAAATGTTTGCAACGTATGAAAACGAGTACCTCAAATACAGTGCGAGTTGGTTTTTTTTTAATTCTCGTGAAAAATAGGCCCGTTCACATAGGCTTGATTTACACAGAATTTTAAATTACGTGCACCGTACGTTACCTACCTTCACTGGCGGATCCAATGATGTGGCGAACATTACCGTTTGACCTGCCTGGTTTCTTCTTTCTCCAGGTGTGCGAGAGATTTTCGGATGCACCTAGGTGGATTTTTTTTTGTGCTTAACCACAACGCCCTTCGAGCGCTTTCAGAGAGTACAAAAGGGTGCAGTCGGTACAGTGTGAATTGGCAATCAAGCTTCCGGTTTCCGGATGGCGGCGACGATGAACGGTGGCGGACAAGAGGCCAAACTGTCAGCCGACCGGTGCAAATGCTAATCTTACTCTTACCGTGTGCAGTGCTCGTGAAGATCGAACCATGCAACATTTGAATAAATAAAGCATGCCGAAAAGCGGCATCCCCATCAACCCAGTGGCTTCCGGTTACGCTGCCCATGTGGGAGGTAGGAAACTTCTTCTTCAGTGCCTTCCTTGGTTGTTTGCCCCCGGTTGTGGACACGAGAAACAGAGGCGATTTATCACGGTCCGCTCGGCATGGGCTCGTCGTCTACACACACACACACACACACACACACACACACACACACACACACACA
>JXWZ01003345.1:0-16949 GCA_000956215.1 Anopheles farauti No. 4
AAAGAGAGAGAGAGAGAGAGAGAGTGGTAGAGATACAAGCATGCACTATGATGTTTGGTTTATCCATTTTATTTTACAATCGCAAGCTGATTTGCATATCCTGCTTCGGAACGTGTTACACACCTTTTAAACAAGTAGGATTAAAACAACAAAACTCTTGTTTTTGTTTTGAGAATAAAAATAATATACAGAAGACGATCGGACCTATGCACACGTAAACGAGTGCACGATCATGTTAAAAATTTTCTTCTTTTTTACACAATTTCGCTGGAGCAGTCTTAGCGCTAATGGAGTCTCATCTAAGAATTAAAAAGAAAAATCCTTTCTTATCAGAATACATCAATCCAACGAACCGAATTCTAGTTACTAGTGGTTACAATAAATCAATTAAAATTTTACTTATGTTTTTATGTCCTTCGACACGTAAAGCTCGTGAAATCGACATAACTATAGAATATATATTATATGTTTCAAATCCTGTCGGACCGTTTTTTCAGCATTCCGATTGTCCCTGAACACGTTGTACAAAACAAATAGACTGAATCGTTTCGCTCTGCGATGAGACACAGCTTCAATGGAAACCTGCCGTAGAGCGTGTTCAAACCATTTTTTTAGTTATGAATAATCATTTATTTTGAGCGAGCTTTTAGTCATCCCATTGGATGCAGCCATGAAACGCGCCACCGGCCAGCAAACCACTTCTGAAACTTCTGACGGGGCATATAATTCCATTATCTCCATCAGAGATCGATAATGAACCAAGGATTGCTCTAACACAAACTTACTCCCTATTCCACTCACAGCGGACACGACGTTGACTTAGGGTTGACTAAATTTAGTTTAATTAGAATTTATTTAAAAAGAAGCGTAATTTATGTTCTCTTAATTAGTGTTACTGATTTTAAAATAGTTGGAATTCTGATGTTTTACAAAATTTATATTGAAAATATCAAACAGGTTTGATATTTTACAATATTAAAGTTACTCAGTTGTCTCTTGCTAAACATAGATTGTGTCACTGTGCGCAAAGTATTACTATGGAACACAGAAGTTAAAACCCAAATGACTGAATACCCGTTCATGCGGGTTAACAGTGCCATATGAACGATTGTACGGTTTCTCGCGCCGTTTAGTACAACTTCCATTGCAAACCTGCTCATAATGACTAATGCTGTATGATTCTATCGACAGACTTACCCAAGACAGAAAACGAAGGAAACATGTGTACATTTTTGTGTTTCTCTTGGCGAAAAAAAAAAACAAAATAGCTTTACAACATTTTTACCAAAAGGAATAATATTATAGGTGTTAGTATTTGGTTATTGTTTGTTCAATGCTGTGAATTTCTTGACAGGTTGAATGTTGTGTGAGTTTTTGTTCATGAAAACAAAATTATCGATTCCATTCATTCATAATGTTCGTTTTGCTTCAGAAATTGCACGTTGTTGATCAATGAATCATGATTTAAACTGATCAATGACTGATCTTTGTTGATCAATGAATCATGACTTGAGCTGTTTTAATAGTTATTTTCTCGGTTTCTTGATTTTCTAATTTCAATACATGTTTCTGTGAGATTGTGAATTCAAACATAATTCAAAACATATATACAGTCTACTGGAAAAGACTAGTCTGGAAATGACTAAATAAATGTATGACTAATTCTGTGCAAGGTGGAAGAGATAGATCTACGTACTCATGCGCATATGCGCGAAATTTGTCACAGATTAGATAACGGAGCTTCGAATTCGAGGACATAAGTGATTAAGCTATGTTAAATCAATACATGCACCGTTGGTTATATTACTATTAATTACTGCATTGCCATTTTTTGTTAAATTATTGATCAACGGATGTTGGATACATACTGGTTATTGGAATAGTCATAGTTATGTTATATTACATTATTGCATTATACGTATATTTTTTATTTTTGCCGTACTTTTTTTTATTGACAAGTAACCAAGAAAAGTAAAGAAACACCATCAGCAAACAGAATATATGAAAAAACTTAATATACAAATATAGATGTTTATTCACACGCTAAAACCATTTCTTCACATCGATATGCTAATTTATGTTTCCATATCTATTATCCAAAGCCGAAATAAAGTTAAGTATATTTTCTCAAGCATTTCGACAAGGAGCAACTATTGTTTTAAATAATAGTTATTATTTATATTTAAAAACTATTATTTTTAGAAATAATGGCTATTTCATAAATTTAAATTGATACATTACAATTTTACATAAAGGCAGATGTAGACAAATAGCCTCAATAAATGAGAAAAAAAAATATTTATTTAGACTGGTAATGGTTATCGTTTAAACGCTTTGTACCAACACATTATTTGCGAAATAAACAACACCCCATAATGTGTATCCAAGCTTGAACCCGAACCCCGGAAAGATGGTTACTCTAAAATTAAAAACATGTATTACCAGTATCCGAAATTAAAGAGCTATATATTTAGTACATTAAAGTTTACTGCATATACACGTCAACCTCAATTTTGTTCCAGTTTGAGTGTTCTTTATAACACTAAATTACAACACACGAAACTCCGGTTAGGAATAGAAGTGTGACCCCCGATTATGTTTACTTTCCTAACCAACATGGTTCGTCATCAGTAACGTCGCGCATATAACAACATACAATTTGTCACCGGCCGATTCTTGTTGCTACTCGCTCTCTAGGCCTTCTCTTTTATACGGGTCCAACCATTGGACACCATCTTAATCAACTCTTGAGTATGCAAACACCCATAGACTTTAAGACGACGACAGCGGATGCTCAACGTTTGTCGGGTGCGTTCTGAAGCACCTATTAATCATTTGAATATTTCCATATTTTTTTTTACTCACTAGCACGCGTCACCTTTTTTCTGTGTTTTGTGTATTTTTTACCACAGTATAAGTATAAAAAATCTAGTAACCTGCAATTTGTTAACAATAGCATCGAATTTCCAAAGTAAAATAACAATAACAATTTTTTTAACTCCAAAATATATTTGGCGTTTCTACCAATTCGAATCATCAGGACTATTGGAAAGCTCAACTGAACCATGTAGATGATTTTCTAGGTTCAATAAATGAACAACCTGGAGTTTTTGATAAATTGTTCTTTTTAGTATTATGTATTATTCGATTTTAAGGTTTATATTCAAACAATATTAGAATGGTTTATATTCCCTTCTTATTTGGGAAGATAAATAGGCGATTATGCATTTTAAAATATTCCAAAAAGCCACCCATCAACGTTTTACGGCGACAACCTGATTTGGGGTATGAGGTTGTAGTAGTATTGACATTGGACAAATTTTCCAAACCCAAATAGACGCAGAGCGAAACGACTCCGGATATAACTTTTCTGGAGATGGGTTTTCTATTTATGATTGCTTGATCCATCGATTGTTGTTATAGTTGACAAGCGTTGTGGCTTTTGGGAAGAACAAGTAGGTGCACTTAGGGCTAATCGTATGACACTGGGGGTGGTAAAATTCATCGAGCTGGAATATTAAAATAGACAGCAGGGCATTCCGTTAAACTATGAATTATGTTGATATTTGTATACCAATGTATACACAATACACAATGCACAATATATACCACAATGTATACCAATTTTAAAAAACTGGAAATATAAACGATACTATGTTAAATTGAAAACTAATATATTGATACTACAAAACATAGTAAAAATTATCATGACACATTAAGGGTTCCAACATAACACAATATCGAAGGCCCTCGAATTTATTTTACAACGGATTAAATTCCCTTCTTGTATTCGCACCTTGCATAATGAAGCTCTCGAAATCCATTCAATCTACCTATAATGTGACAACTCGTAACAAATTAATCAATTGTGTTGTGGTCCAACCAAGATGACGACGACTGCTGTCCGAAACCTGTCATTATTGTCGTCGTCATTTTCGTGGCCTACCGTGATTGCAAATGAGCGCCATATGTCTTGGCAAATGCGACGTCCTGTCAAAATGAATCGTTTTTCCTTTCTGTTATTTTTTCCTACCATCGCTGTTTCAATTTTTCCTGCTTTCCGTCGGTCAAGTAAACCGTTGAGACATGTTTTGTATTTTCCTGATATTTTTACCTGAAATTAAACCTAATGTACGGACTGATTTGGGGATGGAATTGGATGATTGATTGTTAACGTCGCACTGTGGCAAAGTCGTGGAATTATCAAAAAAAAGTAAAACCCTTCTTCGAGATAAAGGGCCCACTAATAAGCAAGAATCTTTTTATTAGATGGAAGCGGCCTTGCGATGCAAATGAAAACGAAATGTGTCCAGCAGCAGGCCTCGATCGATTCTTCTCGAAAAACGGTTCCCTAATCACATGTTACGACATAAGACCCATCCGTGGCTAACAAATTGTCGCCATGCACTGGTACTGAAGTGTAGTTTGTGAACGCCGAAGTAGAGACGAAGCCGCGTTAGGAGTGAGCCGAAATTATCGCATCACAAAATAATGTGTCGCAGTTGAAGATAAATGGTGCTTAGAATATTTTGGTAATATAAGCGGAAGAATAATAATTCTCATCAACTTCAGATGGTCAAGGTGCAGGTTAACCGTTTCCACCTCTGAATAAGCAGGAATGCCAGGGCCATTTCTGATGTTACTGCCAGGTGTAATTTTCAACCATTCGCGAAGGGCGATCGTTGTTGCTGCTGCGTTGTTGCTAGTTTTCGGTCCCAGAGAAATCATTAATATTCAAATTGAGACACCGTGGGGGATCCACCCCTAGAGGCTCGATAACATACGTAATTTTTCTTCTATTTTCATAATCTCCAGCATTCGTTGAAAAAGCCCACCTTGTACACGGTAAAAGAGGATTGTCTGCTGTTGGGCTTAATAAATACAAAATCTAACGGAATGAGGATCAACGTTAATGTAACAACAACCATTGCTCGTAGTAGTGTTAGGATATAACAAAGTATGGTGAATATCAATTGCTCAAATAAGAAAATAAATCTATGATTGATTTGTGATAGCGGAGGTATAACATGAACAGTTTGTACATTGTTCGCCAAATGTTAGATTGATCTTATTATGCGTTTTGTTTATTCCACCTTTCAACAGGCCTTCAAACGGATTAAAACCTTGTTGATACGACAACAAATCTAACCGAAGAAACACCAACGAAGTCAACGAAAACGACTCTTTTATCACTATTTTAAAACCATTCTCCTAAAGACATAACGGATCGCTATACTTTGTTGAAAGCAATTAGTCTTCACAACAAACTACAATCGGAAAACTTGTGAGCAACTACAAAATGTCAACAATAATGAAAATATATAAAAATTGTTCAATCTGTTATATGGAGTGCTAAAACGATCATCAACCACAATATTCATCAATGTTAAGAAAAGATCGTATGTATTGGTAGCGAAGGTGAGAGCAACGAATAAGAATTCTCGCTTGCACGATTGCGTAGGATCGCGTGTGCATTAGTAATAACCGGACAAATAAAACCACGGGAATATGGCATTCAGAGAAGATAAAAAACTATCTATCGCTGTCAAAATAAGATGGATCAACAAAAGCACATACACATACAAATACACGATCACCTCACCTCACGATCCCAAAAGTAAACGGTGAGTGACGGAGCGAGTGGCAGATGAGTTCCGTGGGTTCATATAAAAGAAAAAATTATACAATCCACCATGCCCAACCAAAGTCAAAATAGCTATCAACGAAATATTAATTCCGAAGAGACGCCGAACTGGTCCCGCGCGATAACTACCTTACGTGTCAATTCCTCTCATTCTTTCTTATCCGCTACTCCATTAACCACACGCTCCTTACCACTAGTTATGTCTTATGACAAAGCAGACAGGATGGCGCGCCACGGAAAGAAAGCGCGTAACGCGATAAGTGGCTGAAATGTATGTTAGCAGCAAAAAAAAAAACACTTTCAAAATAGGGATGCAGGGGTTATCTCGCACTCTCTATCAATAAGTTGTTTCTTCAAACTGTGCCTGTGTGTGTGCCTTATCGGAGTGTAAAAAGAGGTTTTTGTATGAATTAAAGTAAAGAAACAACATAAATCATCAACTGAAACAGAAACAAACGACAAGATGAGAAAATAAACGAACAATTAGTTGCAGGGGAGGTGATGGTGATCCTAGAAGTTCAAGTTTGTTAAAACATGGAAAGTGTTTTCCACCCTGTGAATAATATCGGCGATGAGATTAAGGATTTGACAAAATACTCAAAAGAGGGTCTTATACCCACACTTGCAACACAAAACTCCTCTCGAATGTGCTTCAGCAAACATACTTTGTTCCAATGTGTGGTCAATTGGACGTTAGTAGCTGCACGATGCAGTTATGCTCGGTCTGAAGAGATGATAATGCAAAGTTGTGGAGATAAACTGAAATTCAAACTTTTTGTCTCACAAGAGAATGAATATCATGAAATTTTAGAAAAAAAATGGTAAAAGAGCACACATTGAATGCTCTCTTGCAAATGAGATAATCAAATAATCCTCAGGGCAAGTTACATGCCATATCAAGCCAATGCAAAGGGTAAAAGTTGCTCTTAATCTTTTAAAAGAACTGAAATTGAACGAAAAAAGGGTGAAATGAGTTTTCTACGCTGCATTTTGTTTAAAATTCGCAGTAAGCAAACCATATGTTGCTAAGTGAATAAGCAGCTCGTTACGTGACTGCAGAATCATTTCTCGGCCTACTGCAAATGTTCGTGCTGCTTTTCCATCCGAGCTTCTATCGATCGTTTATTTCGAACATTGAAATATGACACGACTAAGCTTCTTCGCCAGCGTGGTTCATCTCACACAAAGTAGTCAAATGTATATTTTGTATTAACCAAACACTCCTAGAAGACATTGGAAAATAATATTCGAGCGTACAAAATTGTCAACATATAAACCATAAGGACCAACATTAAATAACAAAATATCAAGTAGCGGGTGAAAGAAATTTCAGCAATGTTCAACAAGCTTTAAGATCTGTGTGCGTATTCATGAAACCGGCGTCAACGAACACACAGCCAAATTAATAATAATAAAAACTACCAACACCACTACATCAAAACAGTGGGTGTGGGCAACACCCATTGCTCACACAACACAACCATCGAAGATGCGCGCTACAAATCCAAACATGCTTTTGGATTGCGAGGCGCTGGATCACGATGTGATCTGAACTTGTGTGTGTTTATTTGGTTTCCTTTTTTCTGTCGCGATTTCATACGAGAATCAGCTGCTTCGTGCAGAGCGAGCAAGAGAACGGAAGACAACTAACAGTCAGTATCCACATTAAGCTGGTATCTATAATTATGAAAGTTTTAACGAGGCGTGTAAATAAAAAAAATCCTAGGATCCTACATTCCTACAGTATGAAGCAATTTTATTAAATTTTACTTGATTTTCATAAACAATGTAGTTAGAAACCTGATTATGTAGATATAAAAAAAGATATAAGTTATAAATGAAAAAAAAAAAAATAATTAAAATGTAAAGGTTAGAACAATTCTCACCATTTGCGGCCAGTACCGGTTAGAAGAACAGATAACGATAAAAAATGCGCCTTACTGTAGCACTCGCGTATCCACTCTCACGTGCTCGCTCGCCTTTTTTATTTTGCCGGTTACTTCTTTACCCACGAAATGCGTTTTATACCGACGATTTCACTATGAAACAGCGTGCCTGCTTTGGTGGATGAACCCCGAATCGTGTTTCTCTCGAGGTACCCAACATTCAATAAAAAAAACATGCAGCCAAATACACACGATAGGGGATGATAGGGGGTAGAAAAAATCTCACACAACGCTGGCATCTGCCATCGGCCAATCAGCGTTTAGTATGACGGCATAACCCACCAATGCCGATAATCGAATGATGCCATCTGCGAACAGTGCTATTTTTAGCATTCTGAGAATGATCCATTCGCGTGTTCCGGTGAGTGAGGCCCTATCAAACGCGGAGTGCCGATACAGGGGTTAAGATGAGTGATAATTGGGTCGGAATAGTCTTTTAGTAGTTGGCAAACTCTAAAAGCCTATGTCGAATAAATAAATTGCTTTAACATTTCAGGATATATGTATATTATGTAGATTAAAAATTAGACTATGCACACGTTGAATGGTCTTAACATCATATTATGCATACGTATTGAATCTAATGCGTTCAATATATTCGCATTCAATACATACATTTCAATGCATTCAATAAATCTAATGCAACGGTCATACGAACATACATACATATTTCTATCCAGGCACTGGTTTGAGTTTCTCCTTTTTGGTGTAGTGCTGACGAACCCTGCACTCTGATGAGTGACCACCAACACGTATTCAAACCTCGATCCGAAAACCATTTACGCTCACCCGCCTAAGCGCACGACCGTTGAACAACTTTGGGGTAGAAGACACGCGTGGTCGTGAGTCGTTTGGGTCTGTTTGCCGCCATCGACCGTGGCTGACAGCAAGCCAGTTTACAATCGCACACCAAACGGACCGCACATGACGGCAGTGACCGGACCGCGAACTTTGTCGCGTAAAACCTCAAACCCCGTACGCAACGTGTCTCATCTCTTAGCTCGATGCGACAAACGCAGTACTACCACGCGAAACGCGAAAAACACCGGGAAAATAACGTTCACGACCACAACATCATACCAGCCGATCGAACGGACACCTCAGGTGCGCACGTGAAGTGGTGTTAAGCAAAACACAAACACGCGCCGGCATTCCCACACACACACACACACACACACTCATACATATACAAGGGAAAAATTCATTCGATTTCTAGGCAAACAACTCAACGAAAATAAATTGTCAACGCGTAAAGAGATGGTGCAAAAATGTACAGATGCGCGATCCGAATCACCACATCTCGCAAGCGCACATACCCGCCGGGAGTTCGAATTGAACGTAAAACATTGCACTATATGAATTCGCTAGCTCGACATCGGTGAATAAACGCCTATACACAGGCACCAAGTTAAAGCGTACGGCAAAAGTGTAAATACGGTTTTGAAACTGCATCGTATGGCTTGGAGTTCGCATTTCATTGTTGTATGCACCATTTTACGTGTTAGTGTATATCGTCAATGTGAAATTGTTATAACAACTGTATTAGCAATGTTATCGAGCTTAATGCCTACTTATCAAGGATTAAAATTTGATGCGATGAATGAGGGTCTTACATAATAATTTCAGATTCAAATTTACACCTTAAAACATTTGATTAATAGCTATTTTTCTAAATACATAATAACAAACGTAATTCGACGATATACAAGTATTATTAATGGTATGTAAGTGAATATATGCGTGTGTGTTTGAGTATTGTCAACGGAACCGATGTGTGTGTATGTGTGTGAATGTGCCGAATTTAAAGAAATTCCCAATTTACAATTAGCCAAAACCCTACAGTGTTAAATTTCACTGGGAAAACATGTTGTCGGTATCAAGTTTTCCCCCAGAGAAAATAATTGCAAATAGCACAAACGAAAAAGAACCGTGAATGTCGAGGTATAGAGTGGATACATATAAAAGTGGATAATATAAAAAATATTAAGCAATCTGCTAAGCTAATTTTGGTACTCGTAAGAAACTGCAACGAAGTCGTTCGAATCCTTTGAGCCTGGGGAAAAAAGATAAAATTCATGGAAAAATCGACTGACCGCCGTCATCCCGACTCGGCTCTGGACTGCCCGGCGCCGCAAAAGCACACACATCCGACGTGTCTGCTGTTTTCTATAGGTCGCGCCCTTTCCTCTTTTTGCACATCCAAGCTATCGAGTTCGGAAAAGCGTTTCACTCTTCGTGGGACTTCGTGGAACGATCGGATATGTAGTACAGTGTTTGAAAATGTAGCATTGTGTGTGCCTTCCGAGTTTCCCATTGCAAGTGTGTATTTGTGCAGATTTTAACCCCCGTATTTTTCACCAGCAAATCTTTAAAGCAGTCTGTGAAAACTACACTACCGGCCGTAACAATTACCAGCAGCGGAAAGTGCTTTAACAAAGGTGAAATGTAAATGCTACAGTGTGAGCCTGTTTTATTGCTGCACGTGTATGATTGCTACAGTGCTAACTGCATAGTGCTAGTGTGATAAGGCGATAAAAAGAAAAAGAAGTGTATTAAAACGAAAAATGTATGGAAATATTATCCAGTGTAAAGGAGCATAAATACTAAACAGGCATCTTTGAACCGAAGCAGGCGAGTGTTTATGGATTTATGCCTGTAGGAGAATAGCAATCATTGTTTCAGTATCATCCAAGTAGTCTGTTTAGGTGTGCATTATGACGTTCAGTTACCAGTCAGTGTCCATCTAAAACATTCCGGAAGCAAGATAACAACTGCTGCGAAGACGACGTAGACAACAGGTGGTTAAATCGTTTTGCTCTTTTTTATTTTTCGAAGTCCAATAATTCAAGCCGTAGTACAGCAGATGAGCCCGAATGAGAAGGTGAACCGAATGCCTTTACTTCGTGTCCAAACGACTTACTATTAAAATGTGCTTTTCAATATTTGTTGCATGATTTTGGCAAATGTTGCTTGCTCAAAAGCAGTGTGAGAAGAACATACTTTTACTGTTGCTGCTTGAGTAACACCTTACGAGTTGCTAGAGAACCAATATTCACACGGGTCACTTGGCTTACTGCCCAGACGGTTTTCCGGTTTACACCCTCAACAGTAAGAAAAAACAAATACAAAATTACGGCTTATTGGAAATGATCCAATTGCGTGTCGGTTGGTTGGTTGGCATTATTTGGTTATGGACAGAGTCCGAGTGCTTGCATACATTCGAGAACAACGATTTTACCCGTGATTATAAACATGGAAAACTTATACTACGGGTGTTTCGTGAATTGTTTCATTGTACCCAAAAATCAAAGACACTCCAATACGGTATTCCATTGCTCATAGGGTTGCGCAATTAGCATTGGTTTGTTTTCACCACAACATTTGATGTGGACATTTGATGTACAGTTTGATGGCGTAGGGAAGACGAATTGCCCGGAATGTCTTGACAACATGCATGATTTTTTTCGTTGGTTTCAACCAACACCTCAATAGAACGACAAAACCTTTCATGGACATTGAAGTTCCAGATTTATGGACAACGAAAAGCTGGCTGAATCGGGAAGCATAGCTAATCATTTTAATTAGTATAATTAAACTACTTGGCCCAGTTGTCTGAACTCGCAAAAGAAAATGATTCCAAACAAATGATAAACAAATCATACCGTATCTACATTTGCCACAACATTTGCAAAGAATGTTTCCTTCTGCGTAAGATCGTTAGCTGATGTTTAGGTATTATTTAGGAAGAAATGAATTGTATCTTCTGTGAGAGGTTTTCCTCAATCTTCTCATGTCATCCTATGTTAAGTTAAGCAGCCTTGTGCATGTGGCAAGTAAGAGGCGCTGCAAGTCCTGGAATTCGAACCATATTAACAAAACGCATTTTACCCCTACAGTTTCAATACCGCTTGAGGTAAGTTTGCGTTACAGGTTTGTGTTGTTCGTACATGGGCATAAGAACGCTAAAAACCTCCAACCGGAATGGGCGCTTTCGTACGCTTGTGTACAGTAGAACTGAAGCCGCAGATGACACTGATATTAATGGAGATTACTTCTTAGGTTTCGTAAAGTGGCGCATAAAGTATCACACTTTATGAAATGCGAACAGAGTATCTTCATGTTTTACTGATTTTATTCAGTTGGCTAAAACGATACATATGATTTGAACATTTAGAATATAGGCACAATATTTGGTATTTATGCTATCTAGTGTTTCGAGTTTTTAGTACGCTGAATATTTGAATACGATAAATGTCGCACCGTTGGATTATTATATTGAAAGCATGTTTTTTGTCCGTTTTTTCTTGCATAGCATCCTAAATCTATTTACTGTTCAGATTACAAATACTCAATTGCAGTTATTTGCATGAAAGCATTTAAACATTATTTCTTGCTATACGCTTTAATTTACCTAATTATCAAATCACAGTTTTTTTACAAAAACTGATTTTATACTACCTTCCAAGAATATTTATAAATGAAAAGAAGTCTATAACTTTGTATTTACCAAAAACCGTTTGGCACAGCGATGCTTGTTCTTGGAATGTATCCCTTTATCTCAATATTAATTTTAAACTTAAGATCAGAAGCATCGGGCTGTGCGTAGGACTGTCTGAGAATAGATTTATCAATAAATTTCTAAACCAGGTCTATGGAGGCAGTAATTGAAGGTCAACTTCAATCAATCTTTTTCGTATTTATTTCAATGATTTTTCGCCTTATGTGCTCGAATAGTAGCAATATTGGATTCTTTTAATATTGGTTTTGATAAAATAGAATATTGGTAATAAATATATTTATTATACTTAAAGTAGGGCGTTTTCTACAAAGGGTTACAGTAAAATTACCATTTCACGGTGCTTGTCGTCGATATCTTACAAAAGTTTCCATCAACCAACAACTTAACACAGCAAAATTTACAAACACAAGCACATGCGAACAGTAGGACCACATGGTGCACAAACAGAGGCCATTCGTTTCGCCTTCGCTCAAATACCTCCTACGCACCACTATGAGATGGTCTGAGGTGATTTTCTTCGCTCCGATATAACGAGAAACATTTTCTATTAGCATTCACAACACATACACCACCGCCGCGTCTCATCTCTCTATCTTCATTATAACTTCTCTTCTCTATGCAACACTCTTTGTCGAGTTAGCTCATACTGCTCGATCAAATCAAATTAGGTTGACGACTTACCCTCTGTCGCGGTTGTGCGCGAGGATCTCAAAGAAAACGTGGAGGGCTAAAGAACATAAAATGTGCGTCTTTCACCATTCGCCACCCACTAACCAACATCATTGGATCTTGCAGACAAGCACGATTGACGAGATCGTGTCTCGAAGATTAGCACTTGAGCTCCTTGAAAGAGGTCGTCTCAACAGCCGTGTGCGATATCGGTATTTGACAGCTTGGGCAAGGCTTGTGTGTAACATTTTCTTCTTCTGTTGCTACTTATTCACACCTCTCTCACATGAAAATTTTGCGGGCCTACAATTTTTGCATTTTGACCCCCGCTAACCTCTGGCGAGAGAGATCAACATCGAATCACATACCCACGACCGCGAGGCTTATCTAAGACAATAAACAATAAATTTATTATCTGGTACAGCAAGGGATTAGAATGTCCATCAGGGCTATCGACTCAGTTTGTTATAGTTTTGCTTATACAACTTGGACTTAATAATAAGTTTTGACACATCTGTTTCTGTGTTGATATATACATGGTACATGGTCTATCAAATAAGAATTTGACTGTTTAGCATGTTTCTTACCAAAGGCTTAGGCTTTATGATTAATCATATTTAGACAAAATAGCAGCATTTTATCATATTTACTGTGTAATTTCTTCTATATAGTAACAACTTATGTATAGTTGTATAGCAACACTGTATACGCACTTAGCTATCAGTGAACCATTTGCTTCCCAACTGCTCAAAAAAATTAAAGCATCGTGCACGAATGAAACATAAAACAGTGCATATAGTGTGTTCTGTAGATCACATTGTCAAACAATATTTATTGTCATCAGCAACATATGTGCCAGCTTCATCCGCCCAAAGGTGTACTCCTTTGATTATTTCAGTTTTTGAAAACGCGATAGCTATAGCAATATAAACTTGTATCATACGAATTAGCGCGATCATATGTCTGCAGAACGGATTCAATTCTAGAGACATTAACTATGACCCGTTGAGTTGGGTGTTTAAAGCGAATTAGCAAAATATGATACATATCCGACATGGAAACGCGTGTGAAGTAGACTTTTTGATAAAAACTTATGTGTGTCAATGGAGTCACCTGGTGATTAATAGAATTAAGATAAGAGAGTGATTTTTGTGCGCAAGTGTTTAAAATTAAGACTTTGGTTGAGAGATTGGTTGGTTTTGTCTTTCTGGATTCGATAGCTCACTTCTGGATAGGATCAAATGGATTGAAACTTTTACGATACCGACTGCTCACAAAACATTGCCTGCAATGGATCAAAACATTTATTTCTTCTTCTTGATTGAAAATAAAGCTATTTTTAACAACTGTGGCAAGAGAAACATAAAAAAAAACTTCAGAACATATGGATTGAAAACAGTATTCGAACACGAGTGACTAACATTGCGAAAGAAGGTCGAAATACTAGCTACTAGGAGTTTCCTTTGAATCGAATCGTACTTGTTTCCATCATAAACATACACGGACGCCTGTTATTCTTTCCGACTCACTCCATGCTATGGCATTATGACGCGTCGCTATGAGGCTAGCGTTCAAGTGAATTGAGCGCGTGATACCGTACAAAAATAGCGTTGTAAATTTCACCACGGTATGGTGTATCGCTTGGGGTTTTACATGTTGGTTTGCTTCTGAAAAGTATGCCACGAAAGCGTACATACTGTGAATTTAAAAGGTTGCGCTATTTAATACTGCAACTATAAAAAACAAATTAAGGAAAAAATATAACACCTTGAAATCGTTAACTTGTTCAAATGACAAAAAGCAAATAGTATTCATTCGTTTTTATATTGCGTGCTTTTTATTGTCATCCTTAGCTTTATTTTTGTTTTCTTGGCACCGGTTTGATTGTACCAACTTTACAAATGTACTGTATTAAAAGGTTATAAAGACTAGTTTTGAAGAAACTGATGAAAACGAAGCGATTTTATTTAGCTTACATTAGCGAACGAAGGAAAAATACTGTCACAAGCATCAAGGCGATGTTTGTTCTCCTGTCAAAAAAACAACTTTTAAACACGAAACTGATAGCTATCAGTTGCATGCCACTGTCATTTACTAGCTACCATAGGTCGTTTTGCGTTCTAATATGCCAAAAAAGGTGATCTCCTGAATAGTATGTTTGTTTAAAACAGAAGTGTTGAAGCAGAAAAAGTAAACCGAGCACGTTTATCATCTCTTCGTTGTTTACTTAGGCGAGTTATAATGGACGTATGCTAATGGAGAAAAGTCAATGGTGAAACTCGACACATTAATACCCTAGAATTTTGGTCATTGTATAATGCTTATGAAAAGAAGGAGATTAATCAAATTGATGTTTATTCCTTGCTTCAAGAACGGTATACGTTTCGTATTTTTTGGGTGTGTCCAAATAACTTAGTTTTTACTGTCCTATCTACAGGCCAATGGCATACATTTATTCCCAAATGACGATTATTCATCCTAAGAGCTGCTATTATCAAAACTTAGCTGATATCGAGATTTTCAAAACATCATTCATGAGTCTTTCAAAGAGGGTTTGTATTCTTGCTTCTTTGAGACAAAGTTGCATCCTCGTTTTATTTTGACAAACTTGTGTTCTGATTTTTGTTTTTTTTTCTCCTATTATTTTGTTTCTGATTTGTTATGATTTGTTTTTCTATTTGCTGGTGTTGTATTCATAGTGGCTCTATAAATGTCAGTCAGCGTTACGGAAGCGTTCTGGAAACTTGTTTCGGAAAAATCTAATTTTAAACAAAAAAAAAGAAACATCAGAAAAAAAAGAAATCTGGTTGGTCCTGATTAGACTGAGGCCACATAATTGCCACATAATTGGAATCATAGTAGCGTAACGAACATAAATTATAAAAAGCAAAAAATGTGGAATGAGAAACAGAAAGATGGTGGTAAGAAAAAATCGATAATTATCTTCACGACAGGAACAACCGAAACACAGTATCAACATTTTGGTCCAATCGCAGTGACAAATGAGAGACAAACACAGAAGATAAAAGAACAATGGAAAACAGCATATCCATGCCGAGTTGGCAATGAATCAGAAAAAGATGGTGTTGCACACCACTTGCTAATTTTGTGGCACCATCTGATGACATTTTACTTTTCCAAAATTTGGTCCCCAATATCGCGATGAAGCAACAGTATATAGCTACCTATTTTTGAAAGGTGGACGAAACACTTGGCATAATATACCACTGGTTATGGATTCGAATCTCATCTGGAACGTTTCCTCGTGCTTAGGACTGACTATCCGGCCAAGTATAAAAAGTAAAAGTAAAAAAAGATAAGAATGAATGAGATACTTTAATGTTGGCTAAATCAAGACTCCAGTTAGTAAATATTTCTATAAAGATAAAACTGATTCACATCTACAAGCATATTGCACGAACATGTGATTGTGAACACTGGCCTCAATAGTGGGGATATAAGAAAAAATAAAATTCTCCCGTATATAATGATATACTGGCACTATTTTGCTTTTATGCTGTCTATTAGTATAACATGTGTACGACTATGCACGATCGTAGTCCGTGAGCTTGCAGTTCTAGATACAGTAATGTGCAGGAAGTCATGCTTTTAAAGCTTTTAGCTTCATTATCTATTCGTACCATTTAGTTCGGATACTCACAACTAACAAGTAACTCCGTAGACATTTGGTAATTTTTACCGTTTGGTGGATTATTGTCGAAAAACGAGATGCTCTGCAATCGTATTTTTTTCATTATGCTTGTGTTGTAGTACCCTCCTACACCCATCAGGCATCATGTGTGTGATTGTATTTTGTTTCATGCCTTCACATCCGGTTGCATCCGGACACGTTGCACACGTGAGCGGTTTATCGTCTTGTACCATCGCTCACTGTCAGAGCGTCATCATTAGCATCAAATGGCACGATATAAAATTTAAGAATAATTATCGACGATCTGTGCCGCGGCAGTAAATAAAAAATAAACGAGCGATGCACCCACCCCCTTAATCATGACGACGCCCGTACACTCATACCCACACATACAGTTTGACGGCCCTCGCGAGAAAAAAATAACTTTGACATTGAAAATCTTGATGTATGCTAGTTTGCTGATACATGTGATGAAAGCGAGTGAGAGAGAGAGAAAGAGCGAGAGAGAGAGGGAGAGAG
>JXWZ01003346.1:0-13098 GCA_000956215.1 Anopheles farauti No. 4
TGGTGTTTCTGCTGCGGCTGCTGTTGATGCTTCGTAGTACCCCGCGTACCCTTGGCAAGTTCCGAATTGTCGCGACTGTTCACACGCTCCGTTTGCTCCGGTTTACGCACGTTTCCCGGCACCGATCGCAGCGGAAGATCTTCCTTCGCGATGATCACATCGTCGTAGTACACCACGTCGGAGGACGCACTCGGCCGGGGAGGCTTTCCACCGTCCACTTCCTTGCGCTTGTCATCGCGACGTGCCGGTATCTCCTCGTACTCATCGTAGTACTCCGGATCGGTGCTTCCGGCAGTGGGTTCTACCTTCGTGCCGGACGACTTCGTGCCCTTTCCACTCGCAGCCGGCGCGTCCGTATTACCGTACGCGTACTTGTTCTTCTCGTTCAGTGGCACCGGCCGATTGATGCGTGGAGCCGCCCGTGGCCGATCGTAGATACTCGAGCCAGACGGTTTCACCGTCACCACATCGTTCTGCGGTCGGGCCTTATCGCTCGATGCCCGTCGTCCTCCACCGTAACCCGACGCTGGAGCATCGTAGTCATCGTCCTCCTCATCTTGGTACCGACGATCGTCGTACAGGGGGCGCTTTGGGGATTGCTTCCGTTCTTCCACAACCGATCCGCGGCGACTTTCGGCATCGGCTGCGGGAAACGAACGACGATCGTCACCGATCGGTCGACGATCGGTTGTTGGGCGCGGTGCTCGTCTGCGTTCGTTCATCACCGGACGCTTTTCCTCCACCTCATCCACCAGGGGTCGCCGACGACCTTCGTCCGCCAGAGGGCGCCTATCACGATCGCGACGGCGATCGTCGTAGTAGCGCCTGTCATCGTCCATCACGGCTGGCCGCCGGTCACCGCCAGTTCGGGTGCGTGTCTTCATCCGGTACGGCCGACGATCCTCGTAGTCCTCCTCATCCTCATCGCGATCACGTTCCCGCTCCCGGTAGCGTACCCGGTCGAATCGTTCCTCCTCTTCGTAGTCGTCGTACAGTGGACGCCGATTGCGGGGACGGTTCTTGCGACGTCGGTTACGCTCCTCATAGTAGTCTTCCTCGTAGTCCTCATCGTAGTAGTAGTAGTCCACCTGGGGACGCCTTCTTCGGACCGGTTTACGCAGTGGCTTCGGTCTCGATGGGACCGTCGTCGGAGCGGCCGTCGTTGAGGTTGTTGGCGGAGGCTTCACCGTCGTCGTCGTGGTCGCCTTGTACAGTGGCTCGTTCCTGTAAGCCAAGAAAATATGACCGGTTAACAACGGCGCTGAGCTCAACACACTCCTGGACCTCTTTCCGCATACCTGAACCAATACTTGGGTGAGTTCTTGCAGTCCACCTCCGACGCGAAATGGCAGATGAAGGTCTTCTGGTCGAAGGCCGTGTAGTTGGCGCACAGGAAGTCGTACCGGATGCCGTGAATGCAGTGATGGTACAGCTGCGGTAGGAAAAGCAAACAGACAAACCAGTTCAGCGTGATACACAGCAGGCAAAACCCATGGCATGCGAACTCACCTGACAATTGTACTTGATCGAGGCGTAGAATCCATCGTGCAGCTTCGGATCACAGGTGAAACCGATGTCCTCTTCCGACGGTACCGAATCCAGGAAGGGATAATTGGACAAATTGTACCTGCGGAGTGAAACGAACGGAAGTGCGTGCGTTATTTCTGTACCAGTAATGACCCGCACAAATAGCGCCTGAACGTACCCTCGCAATTCTCGAGGCAAATTTGGATCCCATACGTAGTCGACCTGCGGTATACCGGTGAGCGGAGCCTTGGTTGCTCCATCTTCGCCTTGATCCACAGCCTGGGAAGGAAACGAAGCGGGAGGAAAATTAATAACAAAAAATCATCAGTATGATCGATTGTTTCTAAGCGATCGATGAACAATTACATTAATCATTATTTTGTGTGTGAAATAATAGCCTTTGTAATTGTTCAAACAATCAAGGAGTGTGAAAAATAACATAATTCATGGTTATTCATTAATTCATTCATTCATTCATTCAGTTCATTCGTTCACCACCGTACAAAAGGGATCATGTACTGATCTAGTCTGTGTGTAATTCACCAATCAAGAGTATCGAAACATTTTTACATAATATGAATGCGTCTTGTAGATTTTGTCACATTTTTGTATTATTCAGAAATTATTGTACCCTCGTTATTACAATTTATCAGTCAAAGGACACGCAACTGTTGCTGATTGCCTCAAAACTAGATGTATATTTTTAATATATTCTACCTAGACAACATAATAATTTAATCGTGAACTAAAAATTGGTATCTACCAAAAGTTTGATTTTATGGGAATGGAATGAAAACTTTTTTTCTGAGATTTGGGAAATTTGTAATATTATAAAATTGCCTGCGCCAGAAAAACGTTACCGACGCAAGGTGTATTAATACAAAATCCACTATCATAATGAAAACATTAGTGCACCAATCACACTATCCTGTAATTCTGATCGTTAAACTATAATATTTGTTATGAAGTGTCGTTAAAGCATCGATTATCGAAATGATATAATTTGGTGTTTTCCGAAATTTAATGTCAGCAATTTATTAAAACTAAATAAATCATAATTTGTTTCTTCCAATCTACCGCTTACATTATGTCTATTGTTTCCATTAAATCTTTCGATCATTATCGAAATCGGAAGCAATATTTATTCATTCACCGCCTAGATTCGCTACACTGAACAAAACACCGAAATACGATAACTAGTGGTGGAATCACAAGTCTGCACGGCCCCAACGTTTCGTTTATTTCATTCACGACCTGAAGCGTTCGTTACGAAACAACCACCCCAATGGGGTGGTTTGGTGTGATCGAAAAAAAAAGAAAATGTAAAACCACCCACCCATCTGTGCTCTTTCGAAGACAATCTGACAAATCTGCAAACGAATCTATCGCTAAACCGCGTTGGTGAAGCGAATGTCTACAAAAATGGTCATTTCCTGTCCTGCCGCGTGCATCACCGGAAACGATCGTGTTGCACTTGGACTGTGCCACCGGTAGCATAATCTTTGATCTCGTCGTTTCGCCGATGTTTCGCATGCATGCTAATTATTCGCTTTTCATCGTATCTTCCCTTTGGCACGCTCAAAGTCTGCGATTTGCTTTTTTTTCATTTTGGAAGCACCGCTCGAGGAAAGCACGTAATCGAAAAGTGGTGCAGGAAAAAAAAATGGCACATTAAATGCATTGCAGTTCAAATACACCGTGCTGGCCGAGATGATGCTCAAAAACACAAAAAACGAAAATGAGAAAATGGCATACCCATGGAGTGGAGTGGGAAATAAGGAGCGAAATTTCCATTTCCCTTCGCTTGACTCACGGAATTCCTCACATCCCGAATGCCAATGCCAACCAGCGCTCGTGCACGGTACGGTACGGTGAGCAGTTTCGGTTTATTATCACGATACTTTCCATCATCTGGGAGCCATCTTCCCCGGGAGGCTTCTTTCTCTTTCGGAAGCTAATTAGTGACGGTGTTGATGATGTGTTGTCCGTGCCCGGAGATGATGGCGGCGATGATGTTGTGAAGCTGTTGTTAAGAATTATCCTCTGTTTCGGTTTGGCCAGCTCGCCGCTCGGTTGTTGCACTGTTTCGTAACATTACACTTGTTCGGTTTCTCGTTCGTTTGCTTTATTTCTTCAGTTCACGATCAGGCGGTAGGCCTTGAGATGAGATATGTTCCGTTTTTGTAATTGATATTGCGAACAGATCCGTTTCGAATAACGAAGCGGAAATGAGACGATCTTTAGTTGTGTTTGAAATATTTTTTGGAAAAAAAATCGTTTATTTTAAGTATTATCATTTTTCAAATTGTTTTTTTTTTGTTTTTATGTAAACGTTTTTATATTAAATGTGGTATTATTTTTTATATAGAACACAAATTAGTTTGGAGAACTGTTTAGCGACCTGTTATCAACCAGCTGAAACAGTTATTTATGATCATTAATTTATTTAAAAAACTGTGTTTTTTGCTTTAAATGGAACTACGAATATTATGTGCTAAACAATGATGTATATATAAACATTATATTTTGCAGAATTTCAATAAATAAAATAAAAATTGAATACTAAAATGATCACCTTAAAAACCCAAATAGATCGACTCCGAGTTGTTTACTATACCGATTCGACTTTACTTATTATTTCTTTAATTGCGCAATGCATCCATTTCGTATGCAATTACTCTTCACCTTCCTACCTGACCCGAATGAATTAAAAAAACAAAACGAAAAAGTAAAATCTGTAACTGTAACCGTGCTTACCGAGCGATCGCCGAAAGCACCCCAAAACCGCACCTTGCACCTTGCGGAAGAATTTTAACTCAATTAATATTCGCCCAGGAAAGGCAGATGGGGATCCGTAAATGAAGAGAAAAAAAAAATCACGCACCAAAATGCAAACCATCACGACCACGACGGCAAAGACGCCGTCCATTACCTAACCGTGTGAAAATATTATCTAAGCGCAAAAGATCGTGAGCGTCGCTCCGCGCGTTCATTCATCGGGCAGCCGGCAGTTGGTGGTGGCCCCCATTTCGAAGGCCGCCTGTGCGTGACGAAAGTGTCATTCGGTTTGATTTAATTTTATTTCGTTGATGCTTCATTATCCATTCCGGGCTGGGAGCAGCCTCGCAGGGTGACTGGGAATGGGATTTTGTAATAAATCGAGAGAAATTAGCTCAACACATCGAGCGCCACGTGCCCGGGACCAGCGAACGCTGGTTTGCTGGACACGACACGCCACGGGTAGCTACTTCCGCTTGACGCAATGTCGGTCGTGATGATCGATTGCCATTTTCAATAACGGTTCGGTTTCGTAGATTCCGCCGATCAGCATTCATCGGGCATGACCGGGGCTCGATTTCCTCGAAAGTTTTGTTTTCGTTGTATTTTAATCCGCGAACGTAGTAAACGAGTAGCTCGCGTCGGCTTAACGGGTGAAAATTTCTGAATGACATGCACGGTGGTGTTGGAAGAAATCCGAATCATTCGCATTGGTGGCACATACTTGCGCTGTGCGCTGCAAACAGAAGGACGATTGCGAAGGTGGAATGCAGACGTGCGATGACATATTGCGAGCAAACTATTTGAGGCGCATGAAGTCATCTGGAAGCATATTTATTTTTCAAAACTGGCGTTTAATTTATCAACTTGATATTTTGACCTTCATCATTGCTTTAAATAGTCAATGTATACGTATTTTTGTTAATCCATCATTCTTACCATTGTTATTTCATCTAGTTCTGATTCACTGAATCAAGTTCTGATCAAACTGATATTTTTCCATATACCTATTGTATGTTGTTCATTTAAAAAAAATTGTTATAACAATAATAAACATAAGTTATTAACAATATAATAGGGTACGACTAAGAAGACTTGCAAAATCTCTGCGCTATGAAACTATTATTTACAACAAAAAAAAACAGATGAAATTCAACATAAAATTATAAATAATAATCAAATCAATTAGTATTTACATTCAAAATTAACAAAACTCAAAATTAACGAATTTTAATTTTGTTTATAGTTCGTTTCAAATTAGTATAAAAACGTGAAAATATCGAAGAATAAATACCCCAATTTTCTAGCGCAGTACATTGGTCATTTTACAAAAATTCTTTATTGGCACATCATTGTTAGAAGGTTTTTACTATTATTATTTGTATCTTAATTTATCTAATGTGTCGGACAAGCAACAAAAAAAAGAATACTACAAATATATATAATTTCCCTTCAAGCCCTGACATAATTTCGTCACACCAATCCTTACATCTGACACCGTTCAAGATCAAGTTCACGATCATGACGCAAACTCCTTCCGTATCCACTTGTACTCGCACACAACGAAACCGAAGACCTTTTACCTTCTTGCCATCGAGACGTACTATCTCCAATTCCAGGGGTCAACACAACAGTTCCGGACGTGAGTATTCGATTTCGCTTCCGGTTGGCTTCCCAACTCCCTCATCACGACTCGCAGCGTGCAACGAAGTAGCAACATACGCAATCGCCAAACGCAAATGACAGGATGCACGCCGTCGGTGGGCCAGCCAGGCGAACCGATTTGTCTATTCGTTCACCATAAAAAGGCAGCGTAGCGGCATGACACACACGAGCACGTGCCGACCGTTTTTCATGGTAATCGAATTTCCAATCCGTGTGTGACAAAGTGTGGAAGGAAGCATGGCGCAACTCGTACAATTCGTGCCCCATTGGTGTCCCCTTTCTGGACGGGGCGTTGGAATCGAATGTCCGTAAACAATTAATAATACCCCGCAGACCGTTAGCTACGTGATGAATGAAACGAACTCGTACACTGGTATCTCTTTGCAGGTGGTTTCGTTTCGTTTGGCCCTAACTACATACCCTTGTGATTAGTTTTGACCAAAGGGCGCCACACACAAAAAAACAGGACAAATTATCAGTGGTCTTTAGCTAACCCTTATGTTTGCGTGTCGGTAAGACGGTTTATAGGTTAAGGTTAATGGACGCGACCGATATGTGCACGCCTCTAACACACGATACCACGGTCGGAGTCGCAGTTGACAGCCGGTGGATTGAATGACGTGCTACGTGTAAGTGTGCCATCGACACCGATTTGTTCGACACGCAACCGACTATCAGTTACCGCGCGCCCTCTACCGGCAACGGCCCTAAAGTCGACATCGACGCTACCTTTTCGAGCGGCACAGCTCCAGCAAAGTAGGCGGGCAGCTGGTTTGACATTTGAGAAACAACCAACAACGGTGCCGTGGGATAGAAGCTTCGTACGATTGTTTGCACTCGAAACCGGCTAGAACGTTGCATGCGTGAGATAATTCACCCATGCGGTAGGAGTTATTTGCAGCCTGTTCCATTCTTTGCACGCACGCACACCACGTTCCGCACTATCTGATTGTACACTGCTCTGCACTTCCAGTGGTAAATGGTGTTCTGGTTTCTTCTGGCTCATACCTGCCAACCGCACGACTGCAATCCGCATCCAAAGGCCACCGATAACAATCAACTACGTGCGCGTGTGTGTTTCGAACACGCACCGGTCGAACTTTATGCAGCAAGCGATAAAACAGAACCTGAGAACGCAGTGTAGTGCATTCAGAACAGGTTTATCGTGGCGGTTCCGTCAGACCGAAAAGCGGGAGACCACCGCACACCTTTCGTATAGAGCCACTGCACGTTGTTTTGCAACCCATGCCGCGCGCACACACACAATAGACAATGTGCAGTACGGAATGGTGGGATTGCAGCAGCGTTTTCAGCAAACACCGCAGACGGTTGTCTTCCAAAACCCGCCATAGTGGTTTGGATTTATTTTAGCACACACAAAAATTGCCTGAAAACCATACCATGCCGTAAAAACGGTGCAAAAATTGTGCCGACGTGCAGGTGAATGCAGTTTCCGACGAAATCGTTTCTTCAAGGCCGTGGTTTAATTACACCTTGCGCACCTGAACCGTGCTAAGTCGAAATAATTAGCCAAATGGTGTGAGCAAATGGTTTTTGTTTTTTTTCGTCATAGCATTCCGACAGTCGAGTTTATCACTTGCGTCTATTTTGGTATAACCCAGAACAGTTGAAAAGAAAAAAAAAGTCTATCTCTCTGGGAACTAGTAAATATGATTCGAAAAATAATTTACTATTATGTAACTATGCAAATCATTGCTTACTGATAAAATTAAATTTGTTAGTGTTTTAAACGATAAAGTACAATCACATCAGTAGACACATCAATTATAGTATGTAGTCATGAAGATTACAAATATAGAAAAATTAGACTTGTGCAATTGTGCTACTATTTGGGGAAATGTTGTTTCTACACTTATGTCCATAAATTTTGTTTTGCTGCTTTTATAACTTTTGAGTTTCATGAATCAAATAACATAACAAACTTCAAAAATTAATTCACTTGGTAACTGAACAGCAAGTGTTATTGTAAATTATTTAATTTCACACTTTTCACATAAAAATAAATGTAATAAATGATAAATGATTCAGTAATATCAGTAATATATAACATAGCCGGTAATATAATCGTCAAACAGTTACAATTAAACATCAATAATATAATAAAATTAGTAGTGCATCAATGCAACCACTATTATATCGCCACTGTTGTTTTTAGTTCAAGCCTGTTTTTATTATAACATATATTAGATTATGTTTTGTGGATTATTTATTGTAACTATTGTAACACGAAATTGTAACTATATTTTTTTCTATTCAACAATAACAATTTGCTATGAGATCTGACCACAATCTTGTACAACAGCTTTAACAAACATATGTATTAAATTATTGAACACAGCCAAAAGCGCGAAAGTGAACCTAGAAAGCTTAAGAACTTGAAGGCAATTTTTATAAATATTTTCTTTAAACTCATGGTTTCTCATCGTTGGTGATTTTATAAGCAAAAAAATTCCTTCGAGAGGAAGGCATCGTCCTCCTAATGCGGTAGGCATCGTTGAAATCATACCGATATGGTTTAATGTAGCTTAACCATATTTTATATAAATAATTTCACAGGTAAATGTCATATAGAACAATATCGCAAAAAAATCAATTTAGCTTAATTGATTGAACCTTCTGGTTAACATTTATAAAATACAAAATTTTAAACCCTTCCATAGCATCATGCAGTGTTGGAAATGTCGGCAATTACTACAGAGTTTTTCAACAGGGACATTGACTTGAAAACTATCCACTAATGGAAGGCGGAAGAAGCACCTAACATGACTCGCCCCATTGGATGAAGATGCAAAAGCATATACTTATAACATAACGCACTGTAGAATTCGCCGACAAAGAGTGGAAGAACCCATACGTGCGCAAGATTGGTGGTCGCACCATCGGTGACAGCATTTGCATCTTAATTATGTCATTACGGCATAGGCGAAGAGGTAAGGGTTATTGAGCCACACTGAAGAGGTGGCCAGTGAAATATCTTCACGCTGTGCTCCTTCAAAAATGCCTCTCGACGCTCTTCAGCCGGTGTATCAACGCGGTATGCTTTTTAAAGGTTAAGTAATGCTACAATCGACATTTATTTGAATATACTGCTCGGTGGTGAGTCGACATGTTTTTTTTTCTTCTCTTGTTTGTTGCTCCCCTGCCGTTTCGTTTAGAAATGTTTGACCATCACGCTGCGTTTCCCCGCACGACGCGGCAACCCATTATCTCCGTGTTTGCGCGAGCCGTACATTATGAGTTATAAATAATTGTCCATCCTTTCGGTGTTGGGATCGGCACCCTTACGATGGCAACTATTGCCAGCGGTCTATTTAATTACTGGCGGAAAGACCGGACCTCGGACCTCGGTAGGTGACCGACGTCGTTTGGCGTGGCATCGATAATGGGAGTTGTTTGTGTTGGATTTTTTTTTGCTTCTTCAGCTGAAAGCTCAACCTGCCATTTACCGAACTAACAACCTGCGACGCGATGCGCGTTTGCTGACGAGATTGAATGGTTTACTTTCCGCCTTCCTGCTTCGACGTGGCGTAGGGGCTGTTTGTGCGCCTGCGCTATTCTTATTACGCAAGTTCGCGTTGCTACCGATCGGTTTATGCGGGATTCGATAATGGGGTTGGAGCGAACCGTATGGCTGCGTAAGAAAATGTGTGCCTTAGACCTCCCGGACTGCGTGTGGACAAGACATGTGTGTTTAGCGCGCGAAGCTCATGCTGCGATTGGCATTTTACATGTACGCCATTTTGAGCATGCGAGGTTGCTTAGTCAATTTAATCTTATGACGATGAGTTATGGCCTTTGCTTGTACGAACTCAAGTATGAATGTTATTTGCAAACAGGTACGAAATCAATTATCAATATCCAATCAATCTCTCAAGAAAATAAATTATCCTTGTCCATTCCATTAACACAACATTGGTTGTACGATTTATGTTATAAACAGAAAAAACCAATATTGTCTAATATAGTTCATAAATACAATTAAACGCCTCAAATTAAAACAATATTATTACACATGCAGCTATATTTTTTACAAACATATGTTATTTGATATGTTTATGTTCACGATGATGCATAGGTTTAATTTTTTCCGGATATTTTAGATGATAAAATATTCAACAACAAAAAATTTTTCCAATCTACCAATTTTTCAAACATGGCAATTAAAAAAAATTTCCAATCTACTCATTGTTTTCAAGTCAAATTTTTATGTCTCAAATCTCTCTTACAGCATTTTAAGTTCCGAGTGTTCGAGCTCTTTCCAATTTTTGGAATCAAGATGTACTGAACAGGAATTGAAGTGAACTTATTTGCCATTTCTGGAAATAGTTGTCAATTAAGTATAAGGTAAACACTTATAACGTTTTATTGGTGAACATAGTATAATTTTATGTGGTTAGAATTAAATTACAGTATCCAAAGTATTAAATCTGATACACAACCCTGCTCGAGCATCATTCTCGTTTTTCTCACGAGTAAGTAAAGAGTAAGAAGAGTAAACAAAATAAGTTATTGTTATATGAAGTGATCCTGAGAACATGTGCAGCATTTCTACTTTAAGTTGAACCTTTTCAATTAATAAGTGAAACAAATTACAGCAAAAAAAAAACAAGACATCAAACTTGATCTCAAAATTAATAGCATAATTTTTTAGAGCCAATTTCATTAGAAAATGTCAAAGATTCAATGATTTTTTCAAACATGTAGTTGCCAATAATATCGAAGAACCGGATTATGCAACTAAGAGCTCTCCGGCCAACAATGTTGCAGTAATTATTTAATTGTACAGGCGGCTCAAGACCTAATGGCTCGTCGCAAAACGCTACTGAGCGTGGAGCATTAAAAAAACAACACAAAAATGTGCATTACATAAAAATCTGCTTTTCCACCGGCTCCAGTTCCTTGTCTCGCTGTGTTTACTGGACCGCGTGTTTTTTAACACCACCACTTTTTCACTTCCTCTATCACACAAAACACTCCTGGACAGTGGCCGCAACTGCAATTACAGCAATGCCGCCTGGTTGCATGTAGACGGTTCCATAATTTGTTCAACGCGACTCGTACACAAACAAGTGCGAACGTCAACGAGACGGTGTAACCTGTGTATTGAAGAATTACAGCAGCACTTGAGTTGCGCTGAACCCTTGACCAGGACACAGAACTTCACGCGAAGGACAAACGGTTCGGACGCGGGCGGAATCGCGCAAAAAAATGTTCGCGTTAAAATTGCGGGACCGTTTGCGGGTTTGCACCGTTAATTAACACCCAATTAGAGTATGCGGTCATAGCAACCCGCCTGCCGGTGTTGAAGCGTCGCGCCGTTCGCAATTGGTTTCACTTTTCGGACACTTGCACCGCTGGTGACCCAATTCACCGCGGCCAATATGGCATTGGCATACATCTTGTTTGGATTGTTGGGCCGGATTCTTACGGTCGAACCGTGACATTAGATAAGTGCTAACAAATGCCAAACAAATCGCGTGCCGTGCAGAATTAGGTAACATAGTCGGCGAAGGTAACGCAGTGTATGATATCATTTGATTGTTTAACTTCTTAACGAGTCAGCTTGTTTGGATGTCCGGTGAATTATTGTAATTTCGTGTCCAAAGGTCATGTTTATCGAAATCATTATTGAAAGCTAAATTTGGTAAAAAATTGTTAACATTTTTTAACATGTATTATAGGATTATGAAGCAACTAAATTAATAACTTTTCGTTTCTGGTGGAACACCGAAACCTCCGCGTTACCTCCTTACTCAAAGTTTTATTAATTTCATTCAATTAACTGCCAGTCAATGTTTCCATAGTAATAGATGCCAAATGTCACAACCATCTGTTAGAAAACTAGCAAAGCCATCTAGTTATCACGGATCAATAAAAAAAAAAGATAATACAATATAAACGAGGTACGATTTTGGATTAATTCAAAGTAACCCTAACCATAAACATGCGGAGATAACTCTTCGAAGAGTAGCTAACCTTGATACAGGCTAAAAAGGTCAAGAAAGATCATCGATCCGCCTCATTAGAAATCTCGTTCCGTGCGCACTAATTAATAGACGTCCTTTCTCTGTCGAATTCGAAACACTAGCGCATCCACGAAAATTCGAATTTATTGTCTCTTCTTTCAGACGCACACGGGTGGATCCGCCTCTACTAACCTACTCCTAAAACCAGCTCCATTCCGGTTCAGTTTCGGATGGTCACCGAAAGTGAGCTGAACCCTTTTGCATGTTCCCACGTGCCACCGCGTTCGTATCGTGCGTCGGTTTCTCATTCACTTTCAGCATGGTACGGATGCGAAGTAGGCGCTGTTTGCCCTTTTCACCGGTTTCGTCTCGACCGGTTGGTGACCTGCGTGTGTGATAATTATGAATGAATGACAGGCCGCGCTGGCCAGCTCAACCTCAGGAACCACCGAAAGATTATGTGCGGACAGTCTGTGTTCAACGGCGAGGAAGGTAAAGGAAATATCTTCCATTGAGTACGATTATTGGCTGGATGGGTGGCTAATGTGACAACAATAGCAAAAGCTGGGAGAGGATGTTATGTCACTGAGGGGAATGTTTCGTCAGTGTATAGAGCGGTTGAACACCGGCAAGATGAAACTCGGGAAACGAAGCTGATCGAGTCCCGCAACGTGCTCACGTGGTGAGTGATGCTGATTTGCGGTTGCTTTACAATTTGTTAAGGTTACTTCATTTTACATTTACTTCATGAAATCTTCTTCCGAGGATAATATGTTTTGAATGAATATAATGTCCACAGAATGGTCTCCAGTAATTTGAGTGCGGTTTTTGTCCGTTTTTTTTTGGAATTGGCTCTTCAAGCAATGAGTTATTGACATCCGTCTTGTGACCGATACTATACATATGATTTACTTTTCATTTTCATAATACACTGCCAATCGAATATTTTTGTATTATGAGGAACATAACAAAATTAAAATTATTATAACTCAAATTATAATACACAATGTAATGTTAAATATATCCACGAAGATCTTAAGTTATGTATTCTAGTGTAATTCTCACCAGACCTTAAGTATGTTGTTGATGACATCAATAATAATTAACTCGAAAGCTGTTGTATGTTTGTATTATAAACATA
>JXWZ01003349.1:0-11265 GCA_000956215.1 Anopheles farauti No. 4
ACGGACAGTATTTTCAAGAATTCTAGATTATCTCTATCACAATTGATGGAGGTAACCTTCGATTGGTCGCGGAACATCAGTGCAACATCTGCATCATCCGAGTCCAGTGTCTGCAAAAATACCGTGGCAAAATGGTACCAGATACTTCGAGAAGTGAATAATGCGTATCTAGTATCACAAAAAACTATGATCGGTGGCGATGGACTTACAGTAGAAATTGATGAGTCCGTCGCCACCAAACGTAAATACTACCGGGGCAGTTTCCTAATCTAATCAAATTGGGTTGGTAGGCGGTATTTACCGAGAAACTCGTAAAGTTTTTCTGAAAATTATAGAAAAACGCGATGCAACAACGTTGCATCATATTATTCTAGAAAAAGTTGCCCGGCAAAGTATTTTGATCACGGACGGGTGGAATGGTGTAAATGATTATGATAATGGTTTTGACCACAAAACTATTAATCATTCTCAAAATTTTGTAGACCCTTCCGATCCGTTAGTGGATATACAAAATATTGAAAACTTATGGCGTTGGATTAAACCATTCCTACGAAGCAAGGGCAGTAATAAAGGTAAGCTAATTGATTATTTGCGAGATTAGCAAATGAAATAGCTTTGCCTCTATTTTGTGCTCTATTGTAGCAGCTGTACAGTATGAGTATATTTAGTGAAAAAAATTCGATGTTTTGGTTTACTATTTCTGATATAATAATAATTTTATTCCAGCAGGCCAGCAAATTCCAAATTCCGTGCACGTTTCCAACTAAAAATAATAGTTGTGATTTTTATTGTAATGCATTCGGACTTTTGGAACTTCGGAACACTAACCTTTAAGTGTTGCTGGCTAGAATATACTTCTACAATGTTTCTAATTAAATACTACTTTTATGCCATAGTTTGCCCTTATCCTTAACCCTTATCCTTACCCATATTGCTTACTAGTAGCTGGTATTTTGTTAAATGATACCACGCGTCTAAGCTCCTTATGAGATGTTGAGAAGTACTTAGCAGTATACATATGCAAAAATACGCTCCATCCTTCTAGAGACGGAGTAAAAATGCTGGAGCGTAAATCGTGTTGCATTATCTAAGTTTAGTAATTGTACCTGACTGTTGGTATGGTTATGGGCTAGGGTACGTTGTACTCTTAGCTTTCCTATACGTGCATCTAATGTTTTGACACCTATCGGATGCCTTGGTGATTTTCACGTAACCAGTGTTTAAGCACTGCTGCTACGTTACATGGTATCGCATTTTATATTTTTGTACTGATGTTAAACAGATCACGTGAAAAGCCCTACAAGATTGTTGAGCTTCGCGCCATTCAATTGGGTGTGCAAATACCCGGAGCGTGTGCACCCTTTTTTCCTGTTACACTTATGTACATCAATTTTATTTACGATCTTTTTTATGTACAATTATTTATTCGAACGCTCGCGTATTTGTCTTATGCATTTTTGATCGCTTGAATAGTACCTAAGCTCTCGCTCTCTTTTTACACCAAAATAGAGAACTTTTTTCCTCGCCCACAACGCTTTTGTTGGTGCATCTCGCTTTTGCACTCTCCTGGTGAGTACATACTCTCAACAATACAAAAGTTGTTGACAAATAAAAAAAATCTGTTATCTACGGCTATTAGTGGCACAGCTAAATATATTGCAAACCATGAAAAACTGGCATCTCAGCGCGATACAAAGACCGGGTATAGAAGATGCGATATTAAAAGGAAACAACACTCGCTTAGTGGATAAATTAAGGTAGGCAAAATTAGTTTGATAGTACAGGTAGTGTGCACGACGTTAAGTAATATTGTTAAATTCGTTACATTAATTTACCAAACTTGTATTACAGATGCTTCATGCTCATCACGAAATGATAATCTGTTGATTGAGAATGAAACACTGCAACGTAACGAAGAGCAAATGGAAACGGATGGTATGTGTTGAACGATACTGATTTTTAACAGATGAAAAATCGTTCAACGCTCGCAGCGGTAACACACCCGCACGGTGCACGGTAATATCAAAAAGGGATCCATCCAGTCATCGTGCATATTATTAAGGCATTGGAAAAGAACATACAGATCATTTATTCAAAGCGAATGCATATGTATCGCACAATAAGAATCCTACTACTCTTACCGATCTATGGAATTGCGGCAAGATATTGTAGTGGCTAATCATATTCGTTTAGTAGATGTTGGAGTAATTCGAAAACTGATCAAAGGATGATTTGCTGATACTTTATGAAAGCCTAAGTAGGCTGTTATGTATGTATGTTATTGTTATATGTTATTGTTTTGTGCCATCACATTTTTCTCGTTCTACATGTGTGAACAATATTGCCAATATGCTGCAGATATTCCCCAAATGAATCCGAATCTATATGGATCTCTGCGTATCCATATAAGGATAAATTACAAAGACGTCTATGAACTGAAACAAGCAAGGAACATGCTTTGCGATTTAATTTTGTGCTGGTAGCTGGCTAATCGTTGTACCACAGGGAGGAAGACTACGTGTCCGCCTACATATGGTATTGGGTTGTACTTCTTTTTTGTGTTTATCTCGTTTTTATTCTTTCGCTTTTTCTTTTCCTCTTTTGTTCGTCTATAGTGCAACTACAAGAACTGGATCGATCGAAGGAACGATACATTACGACACAGCACCACTATGAAATAGACTGGATTGGACCACACCACACAACACAACAACACAGCAACACAACTACGCAACCCAATCACTACTCTTCAGTCGAGTAGGCCAGGAATAAGGCCAATATACAGGGAGGAAATAGCGTCAAGAAATGATGGCCGGGTGGAAAAAGTGATTCAAACTATGTAGCAATCCGGATAACTCAGGGACCATGGCGCGTTGTAACCATACTGTGATTTTTGAGGACAGTCATCACATTTACTTATCTACATAGTTTGTTAGAGCTTGATAGAACTTGTGAAATCTATTCTGAAGACCAACAATAGGATAATATTGTAAAAAAGATATATAATATTTAATATGGCAGAATGAGTTGACAGAAAGCGTATAGATAACATCTCTCAAAGGTGCCGCCATGATTTTTCTAGGAATACCTACATTGCTAGCGATTGCGTGTATATTATCTTCCAGCTGAGCTGTCGAACTTGTTAACGCCATCTTCTCACCAAATCAATTTAAACCACAAAATCCTGTAAAATTTCATAGTATAGTATAGCACAAACATATATCCTACAATAAACTATTTCAAAGATCAATATCATCCTAAGTTATAATATGTAATTTTAACTGCTCGTATTTTGTATCACCAAGTCTAATGGCCGTCGCCGATTCATTTGGTTATGTTACCTTACCGCAGCCAAACAAAAGCCTACCTTAACGCAGCAACACAATCACATACGCTGAAAATACACATGCATAAAATCATAGGTATGACTCAAATTATGTGGAACGTATAACTTACAACTTACGGTAATTGTAGCATTTGGTAACATTTACTCTTAACATCGTCTCACTGTTCAGCGAACACTTCGATGAAAAAAGAGACTCACATATGTATTGGTTTTGAAAGGTTCACTAGAATTCTGCTTAAGCTTCATGATGGTTCCATCGTACCAATTCATCTCATTTAGAAAAACACCAGAAACATACCAGAATACTATTAAGCGGAATATTCATCATAACTTTGGAATTGTTCTAACTGATAATATTACGAACCACTACCAACGATATATTATAACAAAATTAGCGTTACAGGAAATTGAATATCTTACTAACAAAGCTGCACAATATTGATTATGTTAACTATCTTACATTCACAACACACCTATACAATATTTATTCTTTTTATTGTTTGATATATACTAAAGCAAAAGTCGAAAAGTTTTAGATAAATCCACCTTACGACACTATTTTAAGCTATTAAACCGGCGCGTCACTTTCTTGGAAATCATGTGCGAATCAGTTTTTGACATTTGCTTTCACAAAATCGAAGTGGCCCAAGTGACAAAAAACTCTATCTGCAAAAGTACAACCGGATAACGAAAGTCGACATATTTAGGTTGACAGTCGAACACCGACCCTACAAACAATTGACAGCTAGTTTGTGGGCTAGGGGTTTGTTGCGGAAAGCTGAAACGGGGTGAGTCCCTGGTACAATTTTGAGTTGGTGTTCGTGTTTTTGATGTTTGGTTCATACGAAATGTATTTCTATTTCGCTTCAACTATCCACGTTCTCTTTCTAACTTCTGCGAAATATTGCCACAAAGCTAGAACCAAAGTGACATTCGAAATGTTTACAATTTTATCTAGGTGTTACCATTTTGTTGTAGTGTATTTTGTAGCGTTGTTGATTAGTTGATTAACTTAAGTAAATATTAAGTCAATTTAAGCTGGAGTCACTGCTTAGTCTGATGCGTTTTTTACGCATAAGGTGTCAAATTTTTGTAAGGGTTTGACAGAACTCATCGGACGTCACGGTGCACTGTAGTTAGAAGGTTGCAAGGTATTTAAAACATAATAATGGCCGAATTAATAATTAAATGATAAATGTGAATAATTGATTAATTAAAACCAAAAGTTTGGTACAATGAGTTAAATACGGCTGTTAACGACAGGGTAAATAGGGGTAAAAAACAATTAACATCTAGATCGGATCCAACCGATCCACCGTAGGATGGGATTTGAACTTGGTTTGACTGCCCATCACTAGAACGAGTAGAAATATAAACAAGCATAACAGAACTGTATATTTTATTACTTGTATCAACGAAATTACAAATAGAACTGTTACCGGTGAAATTATGTCCGATCCTCATGATGAACTCTGTCCTCCGAATCAGGAAGATGATGAACTTACACTACCTCGAGCGAGCATCAACAAAATAATAAAGGAACTGGTATGAATCGGATACTCATCGAGGTCTCTACTTACATATGGACAATGAATAAATGGTCTGTTCATGTTTAATAGGTACCTTCTATTCGAGTGGCAAATGAAAGCCGTGAGCTTATTCTGAATTGCTGCACCGAATTTATTCACTTGATTAGTTCCGAAGCGAATGAAGTGTGTAACCAGCGAAATAAGAAAACGATCAATGCCGAACACGTACTGGAAGCTCTTGATCGGCTTGGCTTCAAAGACTACAAACAGGAGGCGGAAGCAGTACTAAATGATTGCAAACAAGTCGCTGCAAAGCGGAGACGACAGAGTACACGTCTCGAAAATCTCGGCATTCCTGAAGAGGAGCTGTTACGGCAGCAGCAGGAGCTGTTCGCCAGGGCTCGAGAGGAACAGGCTGCGGCTGAACAGCAACAATGGTATAGTGTTCAGACTGCAACGCTACAGAACGCAGAGCTTTACCAAAAACAAATGTCACAAGATGAAGACGATAGCGATGAATACTGAAAACAAAACTTTTGAAATATCTTAGAAACCTTGTATTGTATTATTGCAAAGAAAAAGCATTTACGCGCTTTAACACAGGTTCGCTGGAATTAAACTGTTGAATATATGTTAGGCACCGCGGTCTGCAAAGTAATTTTTTTGTTTTGGAAATTCGTACTGAAACATCAGGAAAAGAAAACAAAGCAAATACACAATGAACACTAGTCTTCATCTTAAGAAATTCAGTATTATTATTCATGGAATATAAAAAATGAACAAATTCAGATAGCCAATACATCTGTTTCGTGGCTTAGTTGAGTTTGCAAATTGGAAAGCTTGTTTTTCAAAACTTGCACTCCCATCAGTACAATGTTTTCTGGTTTTAGGGCACCGGAAGATTCTACATTAAAGAAGAATTTGTTAGGTTTCAGCTCCCAGTTATAGTCAGCTTCGTCTGAAATTATTTACAATGTCATGTCATTAAGCTTGCTATAACAAAGAATTTATTCCACCATGACTTACATTTATCATCATCCAGTTCAGTGTGCTCGGATTTGGGCCATTCGTCGGGCTTTGGATATAATGTGTGTCTCATTGCATTGTCAGGGTCATATTCAAAGCTTACACCGCATGTTGGATTCCATTTAGCATGCTCCTTTCCAAACCCTTTCTTAGCGTACGCCTTTAGTTTCAACTCTTGTCCTTTTCGAAGCTTTATGATCAATATTTCATCCGTTCCTTCACCGTATTCATTGTCTTCATCATCACGATGTCTCGATGTTACTGGCAATACGCGAGGATCACTTGATTTGAGATCTGCCGTGGTCACATGCCGTGTATGTTCTTCATTACACTTGACGTCGAGTGTGAATTCTACGCTACATTCATTACAGAAATCTAGGCATGGACAATC
The DNA here is from genome assembly GCA_000956215.1 of Anopheles farauti No. 4. NCBI lineage: Eukaryota > Metazoa > Arthropoda > Insecta > Diptera > Culicidae > Anopheles > Anopheles farauti No. 4. Next base: position 6,293 of record JXWZ01003349.1, read on the forward strand.
GCGACTGTACTGCATACGATCGACAACTTCGTCGGAAATAAGGGGAATGAGTCCAACTCGGTGGGCCAGGAATTCATCCGCCAAAACAGTAGTATTGGATTCCAGCTGCACCCAATCAATAGCAAGAGTTGGAGTTTCAGCGATAAACACCCGGCGCAAGCTATTGGCGACGCTGCAAAGCATTCACGACATAACCAAACATGTCAACATTTTGTAGCATATAATACATATTTACTTACCTCAATTCAGTATCTTCGACGATGAACTTTACGTTCTCATCAGTGAGTTCTGAAATTGTTACCGATGGTTGATTGGCGTACGGCATTTTTGCAATTAATCGTAAAGATTTCCACAAATTAACGCCGACGCTGAAAAGCGCTTGTTTTTGTCAAACAAATGTCACGTTGGTTTGACTACCGGGACACGGATAAAGACATAACAAATAGCAAAATGGAAAATAAAATGTGATTTATTATAATTAAAGTTTTTTTTCACTTGATATATATATAACGCGATTCTAATTGATGATTTTTTTATAAAATATCGTTAACAATGATAACAAACAGAAAAATTTCAAACCAATTACCCACCGTGCAATGTTTTTCAGCGTTATGCCCGGTGCTAAAAAAGTTCTGATGAAATGAAATGTATAGCTATATTCTTTTCACTAGTTTAAACGTAAAAACGTAAACAAACGCAAGTACAATTATGACGAGCGTAATATCCAGTGGGTTTCGTGAGGATTGTTCAGAGTTTTTATGTGATTTTGTAAAGTTAGAAGCACCGGACTACGAAACATTTTGCCAGGAATGGAAGAGGACCAATTTTCAATACATATTTTTGTATGTTCATTGCGTTTGTGTATTGATTTGCTTCATAAACAAGATCATTTTGGTTTCAGTGGCCGCAATTCGGAGGCGGAGATGGCGGAATATTTGGGAGAAATTTTTTATATAGTGAAAAAGATTTTCTTCTCAGCTAAAAATCAATTCGAACGAATAGGGGCATTCTACCTGCTTTACACGTTATACTTCAAGCAACCATTGTTTATGTTCTGCAAAATTCGTCTCACAACCTCGGAATGGTGCATGATGAAAGATTTTGCCAAGCGACCATACAACGGACAGGAACTGCCACAGATCACCGTTATATTATGGAAGTTGTTCAAATCGGACGCATTTCGTTTTGTACAGGATGAACTTGAACGAGGTTTCGATAGATTTTTTTACAAAAATTCTGGCAGCAACTTCGACAGCTCGGATTCATTAAGAACACGCAAGGATTTAGAAAAGGAACTTGCGCTCCTCACAAAGCCAAACGGACTCATCAAAGCGATCGAAATACTAGAAATGGGTTACAACGAGATGAAGGAAGCATTAGATGGTAAGTGAAATGATGTTTTAAATTATTTATTAGACTTATGTGTTGATTAAAAGCTAACTTTAAATCGTATGGTTGTAACGTTTAATCGGTTTGATCGGCGACTCACACTGTGTAGAATTATGCTGGATCCTTAAGAGGGAACAATTCGTTCCAGAATGAGTTTCTCTCTATAAATAATCCTTTTTTGTTTTCTAATTGATCACCGATTTCGAGATAGTTATCGTTGGTCGATGAGACGGGCTGCCAATCTAAGTTAGGCACATCCTGACTGTTGGGATTGCTAGTGAATACGTAATAAAATGAAATTGATGTATATAGTTGTTAGGCGATGTACAAATTGTGCCTTACCCGTGCTTTGCAAAGTGAATCCACATAGTAGTCATTCTTTTGACGGTTTCATTTTCTGGATCGGTTATTTTAAACATCGGTGCAATGAACGGACCGGTGAGCAGGTACAGCAAATCATCGTGATGTACTGCACCGTACGGTGAATTCGTAGGGTAGTATAAATGGCTGTATCTTCCAACATATGAAAATTTGTATTGATACACTGTGGTGTATTTCGAGGCAAGAGATACCAGTCGATGCATACCGAAACCAATCAATCCATCTGAAAACAGCTGTGGAATAGGAACACATATTAGAACTCATATTCATACCGTGCAGTGCTTGTATCAAGCATCTCACGTAATTCAGTCCTTGCAACGAGTTGTTTAAGCTAAGGGATGCATTGCCTAAAAATTTATCTCGTAGCATTCTGCTGATGCTTTGGCTATTGGGTGTGTGACGTTCGAAAAGAAATAGAATCGGCGCTAATGTGTCGAAGTTTTCGTCCAGCTCTTGGCGTAAAGTGGTGTTGCTAAGAAAATTAACGGCTGGCCTCGCGAACTCATCTTTTGTAATACCAGCAATTATTGGAATGTGCATAAAATTTCCCTTCTGAAATGCTTCTGTTGGATTGCGATCCAAAAACCGTTCTTGTCCGAAATTGGGTTCAACGATCGGCTTCCACAATAAAACTGGGTTCCAGGAAATGGTAAACATCAACTCTAAGCTCCCAATGAAATCTTCGATCGATTTTTGGCGCAGGCATTCGATCATTATTGGTATGGCCTTGAATTCACAACCTAGCAGAATCGCCTGTTTTTGGGCCAGTTCAAGTTGGTGGTTAGGTACTTCCCACTGCGCAGTTGGTGATGCGCTCATGATAATTGCGCGATGAAACAATCCCTTCGACATTGGTGATATCAAATGCAACGCTGTACTCATTGCTCCAGCACTGTAGCCCATTAATGTTACTGATTGGGGATTTCCACCGAAGCTGGCAATATTTTCTTTTATCCATCGTAAAGCTAACACTTGATCCTTCAATCCAGCATTTCCTGGGCAGTCGGCGGTACCTGTGCTCATGAATCCTAATGATCCTAGCCTGTAGTTAATCGTTACGAACACTATTGGGTGATCCATGATTGTGTGCGGACCGGCAAATGTGTTTGATTGTCCTGATAGCGAATAAAATCCGCCCGGATGAATGTAAACTAGCACATCACAAAGATCAACGCGTTTTACATCACTCGGTATTGCAATTGTGTACACATTGAGACGTAGACAGTCCTCCGAAACTTTGTAGGTGGAATTAATTATTGGCTGAGGGCACATGGGACCGTCCTCTGTCGCATCGTAAGTACCGTTCCAAGGCACAGAGATTGGTACAGGTGGTCGAAAGCGAAGTTTTCCGATGGGCGGTTGAGCATATGGAATTCCTCGGAAGGCATAAAACTGCTTGCCCAAACGGGATTCCAAAACTGTGCCTTCAATAGCCCCATTCATTGTGTGAACGATTGTTTGCATATTCGAGTGGGTCAAAGCAGTTGATAACGCCAAAAAAGGAAGCAATAACAGATGTATCTTCATTTTTACAACACTCTTTATCATTTGTACTGCGACACTAACGGTAGAGGTTGCAACACTTGTAAATGCTTATTCTCGTTTGTAAAGCTTTTGTATGACTGTGATGAGTGATGCATTTTAGTGTAGATTGCGGGGATTTTCCGATCATTTATTTTGCACCCAATGCAAGGTTATCATCCAGCTAAAACGTAGAACCCTTGAAGGTCGCTTGCATATAATTACATGTTAAAAAGAGATCTGAAATCATCGTTTTCTTACAGAGTAACGAAAAAATCACTTGTCTTTTATTAGAACATTATTGAAATATTATTTACCATTCCACGCAGCTACTTTAAACTGGATCGTTTTTTGTGTCTTTTACTGATTGCGTTGAAGTGAATGTAGTATAGTTTAATAATTATGTTTTCCCATTTCGTGCCCAGTACGCCACATACATAACTTCTTAGATTTTTTTAAAGTTATTAAGAGTTACTAAAGTAAAGAGTTGAAGTTATTAAGAGTTGGCGACCACCGGGCCAACTCCACCACCGGGTAGTGGTAGCGGCGCTGGTCTTTCACATGACAGGACCATGATCCCATTCGGACATTCTCCCCCTAGCGAGGAGTGACTAACCAGATATGGTGGTAAAATCAGTCTAGAAAGCCAGTTAAACGGCAGGCATGACTTCGGTCGTTACGCCAAATAGAAGAAGAAGAAAAAGAAGAGTTACTAAGTTAAATAATTAACTTTAGTGAATTTGAAGCAACAACGTTCTCATAGTATTTTAATGTAGCCTTTTTTTTGTTTAAAACTAATTTTTTTAAAGCCAACAAAATTTATTTGAATATCCAAAAATTCACTTCTCTTTCACCTGGTCCCTGTATGAAACACAAGTTTTATAATTTTACCCGATTTACAATTTTTTTTGACTCGAATGCTTCAAATTGTCAATTCAAATCGGTGTATAGTTTTTGCTAAAACTCAATTTGAAGCAAAAAAGAACTAAAAGAAAATAGCTCATATCATAGATCATAAAATCATCAAATTACATAGTTATAATTGAGTTCTACAATTTAGTTCGGGTAATTGTTCTATGGCTCTTTTACAAACCAATTATTGAGTTTTTTACGTAACAATGATCGTAGTCCCTATTTTAATGGATTGCACTAACAAAAATAAAAACAAAGAATTGTTGTTTAATAAATATTTAATAACTAATATAAATACTGCATCAATTTTGAACGGTTTAATAATTTTTGACAAATCGAACGAAGCACTCAAATGTGAATAGCATATTTTTGTAAATTATTATAAAAAATGTTATTACAAAAAGTGTATATCAGCAATTCAAAATTATTCGAACTACATGTTTTTGTGAAATTAGTTAAATTTCTCGGAAAATAATTAGGTTATATAGGCTATAGCTTTCAAAGAGTAAAGTGAGACATAATAAAAATCGATTTGGTAAAAACTATTTTGGTGTTATGAATAAGACCATAGTGCAATGCATAAGGCTGGTGTCACTGCTCCATCGCGCGCGATTTCGTCGCGCGACGAATCGCAAGGGGGTGTCACTGCTCACGCGATTCGCGAGCGATATTTTCTGTCAAACGGCACTTGAAAATAAACAAAACATGCACATCATACCTTTTTGTTTGAACAAAACATTCATTATAATAACTTTCCTATGGCATCTCAT
>JXWZ01003351.1:0-23325 GCA_000956215.1 Anopheles farauti No. 4
TTTCACTCCGCCCATCCATTCCACCATTCGAGTGCAACCAAACTCGCTTCAAACTCTTGCAAGTCACACTGCAATACGTTTTGGTGCTGGTGTGCGCTACCAGCAATACATATAAAGCAATATAAACGACGTTTGCAGGCTGGCACAAACGTCGTAGCAATGAAAGTTCTCCTCATTCTTCATGGCGAGCTAAAATATGTACCGAAAAGCACTGTTTGATGGTGCGATAGAGTAAGATTTGGGCTAAGAAAAGGTAGCCGTTTTTAGACGTATCACTTTCTGCAAGTACGTTTACGGTTGTGGGACATTTCGGCATCGGTCATGCGGGTTTTTAAACCCTAACACTCTTATTCTCTCTTTACCTCATAATAAGTACGACCAAACGCTTGTCGAAATCGGGTTCGTCGCTTTTGAGTCTTTCGTTTCAAACATTGTTTTCAAATTATTTCGCGTGTATCGTTTATTTCGCCTTATTATTCTTATTGAAGCAATATTTTATGTTCTAGCTTTAAAAGCAAATAAAAGCTTCTTTTTGTTTCTCTTACATTTTTTCTCAATTTCATTACATCGAAATAATTCTTATTATTTTCAAAAAATACCACAATATAGATTTTCACATCGAAATTGGAAGCACACAAACAGCGTCACGAGAATAAACATTAATATAAAAGTCTATTTGTCGATATATTTTTAATAGGTTGTTTTTTTAATGCTTACATATTTTATTAATTAAACACCTATTAAGTTATTTAAATTCAAATCAAATTAACATCTGACATTCATTTTGTTAACAATCAGTTGAGTAATGTTTAAAAATCCACAATCCTGTATTTTTTTACGAAAACTAATTTTTTATCCTACCTTATAACTAAACGCTCTCGATTATTTTTTTATTAGAAAATTTCTTGCCACAATTCGACGATGCAATTCCAAATAGAGTGAGAAAGGGACTAAAATAAACGTAAAACCTTCGATTAGTTTTGAATAAGCTCCAACTTACTAAAGACTCGTTACGAGTGAGTTTATTCCGAGAATTTGTTTCTATTTTCATCAATCAAACTACAAGCCTATCCTGACGTCTGTGATGGGTAAAACCCCTACAAAGAAGGTAAACAATTCTCGCTAAACCTCCTCCACGTTTCAAAACTATTGCCACACAGTTCATCTTCAGAAAAACTTCCCCAAGTCTCCACTTGCCACCTGGTCCATGGTATGCAGGAGACTAATTGATAGCGAACAAGCAATATCTGATGCATACTGTATCGCGGGCTCATTTCCGAATCAGAATCATTCCTTCCGTCTCGTTTGATCCTCTCCGGTCCGCGATGCAGTGCTCACGTAATTGAAGGTTTTCTGGGCCAAACCGCGCGTTTGGCCGCGATAATGCAACGCACAGGTAACGAAATGCACCACACGCATCAACCGCGCCGCAAAGCATTGAGTGAAAGGTAGTTAGTAGTTTAACTTCGGGCAACACATGACCCTTTATTCGTGCCGAGCCGACGACGGGCCGGACGTACGAACTGAAATCCGTTTTGTGTAATAAAGTAGTAAGCACGGTTGGAAATGGCGGCATGATTTGATGTTAAGCTAAGGAAAATTAAGATAAAACAATAATAGCGATATGCGATTGCGAGAGAGAGAGAGAGAGAGAGAGAGAGAGAGAGAGAGAGAGAGAGAGAGAGAGAGAGAGAGAAAGAGAGAAAATGTCACAAAATATTCCCACTTTGTTAATACAGCAAAACTAGTAATGGAAAATCCCCGTAAGCTGATAAAGTACGGAATGTTCAAATTGAACTGATTCCTTATCGTGCCCAAGCCACGTGAGTAAGGTTGGGTCGCTAACAAAAAATGCATCTATAGGTAGGGAGTTTTGTGTGACCTGTGTAGTCCCTTGTTTATCACACGGTATGTGTAAACTCGAAAGCATAGAAAATGATTATGAAGAGCCTCCCACAAAATCCTTACAGCAAGAATGCGCATAAAATAAACAAAAGAAACCTGCTATCAATAAATGATAATAAAAAACAAAACGTAACAAATCGCACGCATCAATACGCACCCAACATCCCACAGCTCACGCCTCGTGATGATACGTCACGAACCTGACACACGGTACTTACTACTAAAGTAGGAAAATCAACAAAATAACAAATAAAATGGAAACACAAATAGGAACAGTACGGGAAATGGTAGGCAGGGCTGCAACAGGAACAGGGGCGCAAGACGGCACCTCCGTAACCGAGCGGGGCGCGGGTGGTCTGCCGGCTAAGGCCCCCGAACCGTTGCAGACACCTGCACGCTGTAGCCGTTGGTCGTTTGGTACCTTCGTGTGCCCCCAACGAAACATTAGTCACTGTAGTCGCTCTAACGCAACAAAGATAACCATAAATCACTCTTTCGCAAAACACACCACCAAACTCGCACGAATCCCCGTCTCACCCGTCAAACAGTGCATCAAAGCAGGGCGTTTTGTTTTTAAGTGTTGCGTGTTTGGTTACACTTGTTGGATGTGCGCGATACCGTAGGGCTAAGATGGGGCAGGAAAATGAACTCGGTGGACAAAACTTTACTAGCAGGAGCCAAGCAGTGGCACTCTTTGTGTGCAATTCGCACAGACAGATCGACTACCGATTAGCAACCGGCTGCTAAGGTATGTCAGCTGAGATCGCACGTAACACATAAATAGTAACGGAGCAAGCGTAAATGCACGTATGTGTGTGTGAGAAAGAGTGTATGTTTGTATGTGTGTGTGTGTGTGATTGTGTAAACTATCCGACTCATTCAAATACTTACCCACCCCAGTGCAATAGTTCGCTGCGGTGACATTACAATAAACGGAGAGAAAGATATATATATATATATAGAGCATACATACATAATCATACTGTACAAAACTCTTGTAACAAAACCCCTGCCAACAGTGGAAGTGCGCGCCGTGCGCCTTCCCCGTGCAGCTGAGGCCGAAAATACCGAACATTAAGATAGTAGTAACGTTAGTAACAATCCCGTGAGATAAGGTAGACGCGGTAGTAGTAGTTGGTGCGACAGACGTTACAGATCATTTACCCAAAACTGAAACACACACTTACTGCAAACAAATTATAAATCCACTTCCCAGTGTTATTGTATGTACGTTTGTCTGTGTGTGTGTGTATGTCCTTCCCGTCCCTATTTCCTCTCCTATCTCTTGCGTGTGTGTGTGTGTGTGTGTGTGTGTGTGTGTGTGAGTGAGTAAAAGAGAAAGTATGAGTGCGTAACCGTTCATAGAACCATTTTCCTTTGAACGCTTCGTTAGTGTATTCCCACCGGCAGAAAGGAGGATCAAGACAAGATAGTAGCTAAGTCGGACACGCGCACTAATCATAACCACGTGTCCTACGCTCGAACCACTGTTCGCGTCACAATAACACTGACATTGACATAATCACTAGCGCCACCACTGGAGGCCGAACCGTGTACTGAACTGCAGCCACTATTGTTAGATGACGCTTTTAAACCCTTTAGGTGCGCTTACGCGTCTCTCCTCGCGGAAGAGGGATCATTTGTTAGCAATGCACAGAACGCTCCGTTGTGTCTCGGCCCGCGTTGTTTAGGAAACAAAACCAAACCAAACTTACAAACACAGACACCCACAGGCAACGGAACGACGGCCGAGTTGAGTGCGTAAATGTATCGATGTTGCGTGTTGCGTGTGAATGTGTTCAAATACTCTATTTTTTCTATATGTGTTCTTAACCCCACGCATATCCTCCCGTCCACCAGAGGCAATAGTACAGGACCCTATTTGCTGGACCGAGTGGAAAATAGTAAAAAAGCGCCCCAACGTACATACACTCTGTCTACTAACACAACTCTAATTGACACATGTGACGGTAAATGATGTACAAAATCTTACGTTTATCGTGCGATTGCTATAGAGCAGTCGGCATATGTGGTGGTAAACTTGAAGCTGTCAAACAAAATGACAACTAACAGTGTGATTTGCGTGTGCGACGTAATCTTGTTCGAAAAAAAGAAGATTTTAGCTTGAATGTGACCAAACGGGGAGGGTAATCGAAAAAAAACACAAACAAACAAACTACCCAATTTCACTCTACCAATCATACACTCACACATCCGGAGAAATAATGTTTCATGTTCATATTTTAACCGATCAATGCATACCACTGTTCTACTGAAAGAATACGGGCAAAAAAAGGAAACAAAAATAAATGGAAACACCCGGTGGATATCATATTCGAGCCAGTTGTTTAAAGTAAACCAAACAAAAAAATATATATACATATACATACCCACTATATCAGACAGAGGATCAGCAGGATTGAATGAGCACAAGGAACAACGAAACCGAACACATACACTTTGTCATCACGAGTGTATATGTGTATGTGTGTGTGTGTGCGTATGTGTGTGTGCGTGCGTGTCCATACAGACCTTTAGACTGATCGCCACAGACACGAAACCGAGCCGCAAAGAGGGAGGAAAGCCCCCATGGAAATACAATAGCCGGAGGGTATCATTTTGAAGCTTAAAACAAAACAAATAATGCAATGTACTGCGTACAATAATAATAACTACAAGCATTCGTGGTTTGGGCAGCGTGTAACAGAAGGCTTTACACGACAAACACAATGTACGGAACAGACGAGAGCAGAACAGAAAAGGCGTAATGTGCCGGAAGCTGCAGCGAGGAGACCACGTGGTTTCCTTTTTGCGCCCCGAAAAGGGTGGATTGATGATTTTAAACGTGTCGATATGTAGAGCGCGCGAGCCGCACTGACAGATATTTAGCGTTGGTTTTGGTGGCTTTGTGGACGATAGGGGACCTGAAAGGGCAATGTGGAGAATTGGAAAGCCGACGTTCGATTGCGCGTAGTGACCGGCAGCAATTGTATGACATGGAACAAAACAAACATGTTTATAAATGTAATACAAAAAAATGAACAATAAAACGGAGAAAAAAATCTCAAAATCTTTAAACAGAACGTAAGGGAGATGGGTTTCATTTATCGTTTTTATATTTGCTCAATACAGGTACGGTTTTGTCGACTTTTCTTGTTGATGACTTAAAATGCAGTCAAATATCAACTGATCCTTCAAATTTACACCAACTTTGACATCCAAACGAAAACGAATCAAAAGAAAGAAGTTTGAATTAAAGAATTAGTGTGATAGTTCCCCGTATGCATATCTAGATTGCATAAGTCGTGTGAAACTCTTCAGCTGAGAATGATTTTTCTGTTCCATCTTTTAATTTGATGTCCTACACAATTGACGCTATTTCAGCTTAACAAGAACATTTTATCATGTAAATAAAATACAGAAAAAAGAAAAAAAAAACATTGTTTTACAATTAATTCACATGAATGCATTAAAATTAATTGTGCAATATTCATTTCCATTAACTAATGCGAAAATGTAAGCTTCCATAACTATATGGTGCGCTTATTTTATTTCGTATCAGGCATCAGATGAATTAAATGGCATACAATTTCAAGCCAAGATAATTGGGAACTATAAAATAAAAATATGTATTTCTCACATTTGATACGGTACAAAAAATATATACGTGCAAATTTTAAAATTAGATCGATTAAGAAACTTACTCGATTTTTAAAAATACATGTGAAATATATGCAATCCGCTAAACACAGAACACCGCAAGCGTTCGTTCATCTTCGTCTGTTTACAAACCCTATTTGACAGTTGGACTACGTTTCTATCCTCATTGTGACAACTGAAAATGGTTATCATATGGTGGCTAATGCTGTCTCTAGACCTACCGCGATTTTATTCGGCGTTCGACGTGAAAAGCAACTTCGATTCAGAATGTACGGTAATGAATCGCGATGGAGAACTGTTGATAGGGCAATATCGTATGAGTGAACTGTCAAATTTGCGATAAAAAGCTATTGTTTGTATGTGTTTTGTGTGTTAAAGATTTACACATAGATACTGATAATACCAATAATACTTAGTTGTATTATTCGTAAGTTCTTCCGATCCTAATTCTGTTAATTTTATCTTGACAATGACAGTAGATCTGAACTTAATTCACCAAAATCGCGTGCATGATGTTTGTAGCAAGATGTTGCTAACGTCACAGTTGACACGACAGAATAAAATCGCGATATGTGTAGAGACTACATAGCATGTCATCAGGCTATTGAAAGGACCTCGCTCTGTCCTTTTGTTTTGATTACTGGAACGTCAAGATACATAAACAATCGCACAACATTTGGAAAGTTCTTCGTGCGTGAAAACTGTAAATAGTAAACCTTATTGTTGCACCATATTCGAGATTGTTCCAGGAACACGCTTTCTGATTACCTCACAGTCGTAACCCCCGCACCGTGCTAAATGAGTGATAAAGCGGTTCTGGACCCTTCTTCCAAAAGCGACGACGAACAGTTCGAGGATGCACAGAGCAAAGACGATTTCAACGAACATACTGTCGACGAAGTTATCAAAAAGGTGACCGGATTGAATGTGAGACGTCCACCTGACTCAGACGCGGAAGAGTTTGTCGATTGCGTTAACCACCAGGCAGGCGGTACCGAGACAGCGGAAGACAAAGCGAACCAAACGCTCGACACTGAAGCGGACGATTCGGTGGCAGAGTCACTTGAAGATGACGTGATAGATGAAGACTCCCAGCGGGACTACGAAATCGGCCTGTCCGAGGAGGAAAAAGAAACGAACCGAACCAAAGCGGACGAACTGAAGCAACAGGGCAACGAGCTGTTCAAACAGGGCGAACATAATCGATCGGTACAACTCTACACGAAGGCGCTACGATTGTGCCCGCTGGACTGTAAAGAGGCCCGAGCCATTCTGTACGCGAACCGTGCGGCGGCCAAAGCAAAGCTCGATCGAAAATCATCCGCCCTGGAAGACTGCTGCAAAGCACTCGAGTACAACCCCAACTACTTGAAAGCGTTGCTCAGGTGAGAATTTGAAAAGGAACCTTGTATGCTAAAAAGGTTAAACGAACAATATGTACTCTTACAGACGTGCGAGCTTGTACGAGGAGACGGATAAGTTGGACGAAAGTTTAGAAGACTATCGTAAGGTGTTGGAACTAGATCCCAGCAACGGCGAGGCACGTGCCGCCCAGGTTCGGCTACCGCCCAAAATTTCGGAACGCAATGATCGGCTGAAGGAGGAGATGATGGGCAAACTGAAGGATCTCGGTAACATGATTCTGCGGCCGTTTGGTCTGTCGACACAGAATTTCGAGATGAAACAGGACCCGCAAACGGGATCGTATTCGATTAACTTTAATCAGGGCGCCAAACAGTGATGCCAAAAACAGTGGCAGCCGGTGATAAACGTTCACGTTCACGACATTTCTCTGTGAATTTATTTTTAAATTTCACTTCATTGGATGAGGGAAAAATAAAGCAATGAACCGAAAGGAATGGGTAGGTTTTATTTTTCTTGCTAAAAGTTTCTCAATAACTGGTACTAAAATATATCTGATTGTTATCGGCATGACGTAGAGAGTTTATCGACATCAGAGCTCAGACCTCCTTCGGGATATCGTAGAGGCCGCATTCACGGTTTGCGGGCACTGCCTTATCTGTTACGAAAAGTTGAATTCAAAGTACTAAACGAAGCAAGAAGCAGTACTAAACGCTTGCAAACTTACCGATCATCTTCGGATAAGGCAAGTTCAGGTTGTCCATCAGCTCCACAAATGCTTCAACATCCTTGGTAAGCCGTGGATTGTAACGTTTCTCCTCCGCAACCGTTGTCTCCATGTTGCCCCTGTTAAAAGCGAACCATTAGTGATTTAAGTCGCCGGGATCTTCCGTTACGCTTATTAATTTACTCACTTGTAGTCGTGCGCTGGGAACAGCCGGAAGTTCTCCGGAAGAGTAAAAATGCGCTCATGCACCGAACGGTACAGTGAGCGTGAGTTACCCTCCTGGAAATCGGTTCGACCACAGCCTCGAATGAGCAGCGTATCGCCGGTGAACGCAATGCCCTGCTCCGCGACCACAAATGTCATGCAGCCGTTCGTGTGCCCGGGTGTGGACATGGCCCGCAACACGTGCCGCCCAAACTGAACCGTATCATCGTCCACCAGATGTTTGTCTGCCTTGGCACCACTGCTCTGGGAAATAACACTCACCGTTCCTGGGAGCAGCTGCTTCAGATATCCCGTACCGGTGACATGATCCGCATGCATGTGTGTATTCACTGCACGAGTTGCGAGAACGTATGGACGCAAAATTTAGTTACGGATGTTCATTAACATGCGCTGCATACTTACAGGCATATTTCAGCGTGAAACCGAGCTCTCCAATTAGTTGTGCATCTCGTTTCGCCTGCTCCAGGACGGGATCAATCAGAATAGCCTCCTTCGTTTCGATATCCGCCAGCAAATATGAATACGTATGCGACTGTTCGTCAAACAGCTTGAAACGAGTGATGATAAGATACATATTATTATGGCAGCTGAAGGAAATGATAAACAAATATTGCAGTTGTAGCCTAACGATAACGTAATTATAAAATCAGCCGTTGGTAGCGAATCTGTTGCATCAGCCTTCATACGATAAGCGTAATTTGAATGACAGCAGAAGCAATAGCAGTAACATTTAGAGGAAAAAATTCTGCCTATGATTCTTGGAGTCTACAGATGTTTAATACAATCATTAAATAACGAAGGAATTCCCTATGCTGCCCGTACGGTTGCCATGGTTATTTCAACATCAAACACGAAAGTATCACATTCAATCACATTCACATGCAAACAAGTGTTGTTCTTTGTCGAATCGTTTTTGGTTTTAATTTCAAGTGCGACTATAAAGTTTTTCATGCTCGACCATGTTGCGAAGCTTAGATGTAACAACGCTTATTTATTCACAGCATGACACTGCACAATATAGCATAACACCACGATAAATGATTACGTTTTTTAAACTATTTTGTCCTGCCCTCCCTTTCACACTATACTTCTGGACAAACAGTACAGCTAGGAATTGGTTGCTTTTTTACTCACCTGTCTGAAGAAGAAATCTTCCGTAAAGGTCTTTCGTGCGTCCAACATTTTAACACTCTGCGCCAACGTCGTCGTTTGTGCGAGAGAACAGGTTGTTGTCGACTTTATGTATGCTGCAGCACTGTTTGCGAAAGCACGCACAACCGATCTCCTTTGATTCTGGCGGGGCAATACAAAAACCGCAGATGCTGTTGCCGTCGCAACACGTCGGAATCCAGTGAAGAGCTGTCTCATCATTTAGATTTTTTTTTTTGGTTTTGTTTTTTTATTGAACAATGTAAAAGGCCCTGTTGGTGTGGTTCGAATGATAACGAAAAATAAAGCTTTTATCTGCGATAAATGTTATCAGGTGCTAAACAACGAGATAAGAACGGAATTGATTCGTTCCAAAATTAAATTCGTTTCAAAACAACGTCCCCTGGCTGTCGATTTGATAACTGTGTGTACTGTACGATCATTGAAATCCAAATGTTAAACCATATTATAATAAAATGGTTTCTGTTACAGCAAATGGGCGTTAATTATTTTTAATTAGAGAAGAACACACAATTCCAGCAACATACTGTGCCTGACGCAAATGAGGCACTACAAAATTTTAAGAACAAGTTTAAACGTATTTGATGCACTAGAACGATTACACAGTTCCTATCACTTTCACAGCTAGTTTAACAGCTATTCCTAAATCCGGCAAATGCAATTATAGCACCCTGTCCACATCTATGATAACAAATTCGTGATTCACCCTCCCCTTTACCACAAACCAGCTGATTTTGGTAAATAAGCGTTCTATTTACAAATAGAGCGGATCTGACATCATTATACCGAGATGTATACGTGTATGAACGATAATTATTTGTAATGTTTTAACGATCGCAGCGGATATCTTGTCATCCAATATTATACGTTTTTGTGTACTTTTGTATCACTTTAACAGTAAACCAATGGCTACAACATAATTCTATTAACCATGTTTTCATATCGATTCGCTATTTCCTGGCAAATTTAGAATAAAAATAGGATTTATTTATTATGACAGCAGACATTGACATTCATCGGCACCTGTCAAACATTATGCCAAACCAAGAAGAAAACAACACACACAGTGCAACCAAAATTGTTCTCGTACGGGCGACGGTGTAATAAAATTTGGGCTATCCCAAACATTTCCTCTGAGTTTTATTTTAATTTTCAATTCACTGTTGTTAGCTAGTGGATAAGTGTTTTTGTTTTTTCCGTTATCTCTTAAAGCGTACACTCCTTTTATATGTGCCCACTGTAGGCGGTGCACGGCGAATCCCTAAAACAAAGCAATCGAAACAGCAACCATAAAAAAGGCACAGGTATATAACCGCCGGATAGCCATAGTTTATTTGTTTGTCTCTCACATCAGAACAATCAGATCCTATTTTACGGTCGTTGTACGCACGTTCGCCGATTTACGTATATTTATGTAATGCGGATGTCGTAAAGTGGAATTGCGCGATTAGCATATAGCTTGGCGCTCGATAGATGTGAATGAAGTGCTGCTATGTCCAGAACGCATGTGCGATGGTATTCACTATCTTTCTTCACCGTTTCTTTTCCCCAGCGTGAGATAACACACAACACAATGATCCGTATCTTCCGCAATGCCATGCTGGACAAACGCATCACCAGAAAGACGTTCTCGTTTTCGGCAGTCGCAGCAAAGCGCTACGTCATAAAAGATCACTACGAGTTCGATCAGAAGGTAAACAACGCTGTACACTAGTTCTAAGGCCATGGTCGTTCGCTGAAACAGCTGATAGGCCGGTTCGTCCTTGAGCAGTTTATTTACCTTCTTTACTGTTTCACCCTTTCGTGGTGCGTCACCTACCTACCTACCCTGCTCCCTGATACCGTCCCTATCACGCACACTTTTCAGGTGATAAACAGCGACAACCCGGTAATCGTCAACTTTCACGCAGAATGGTGCGATCCGTGTAAAATCCTTACCCCAAAAATGACGGAGCTATTGGAACCGTCCGAAGAAATCGATCTGGCGATCGTGGACGTGGACGACAATGCGGAACTGGTGCAAACGTTCGAGGTGAAAGCGGTGCCTGCAATACTAGCCTTCCGAAACGGTGTGGTGGTCGATAAGTTCATCGGTCTCGTCGATGCGAACATGATCGAGAACTTGATCGGCAAATTGACGAAGAAAAAGGCCTCCTAATGATCGACCCAGCTACTGTGTGATAGGAGCGCTCGCGAGCGCGCCTTTGTGTACTGCTCGTGTTGGCCATGAACAACGCCAACTCAATGGCAACATTAGGGACGTGCTCGGATTTCGTTAGATGTACGCGCGGCATATAGGTTTATTATAACGACCCTCCTCCCAGTCCAGAAACCCGCAAAATATTGACGGGAGCGGGAAAACAAAGTGTGAAGAAACAAAAGTGTGTTGTAATGGTTCAAGTGGTCCACGTAACATTACCACTCTCCTCTACGACGGTAGGCATTGTGATGTACAGTTATCGATTTTAATTGCTCTCCGTAAGCGTACACCAGGTGAAGCGATTTTATGTTTTAAAATTTGCGAACGAAAATATACGGGAAAATTGAACACTCGATGTGAGATTTTATTGGAAAATGTGTAACTGAAATGACTAGTATTACAGCATTCTTAATTATTAAACCAACATTGTTCAACTTGCTTTTCCTAGTTTAAAAAATAATATAGCTTTTCGGTTTATATTCCAAACGCCTTTTTGTTGTATGTACATACCGACACTAGTACGCAGCAACGCATGCCCTAATGAACCTAGCAACCAACTAACCTACCGTTGCTAACGGAAACGATATTTACTGTAAAAATGCTACCACATCGCATCAATATTGAGTTCGGAAACAGTTTCCTTCAACGTTTCCTTCGTACAACGCTTTTTAATTCGGTGATAATTACGTTTTCGCGATGCTGCGGTGCTCTGGATTACCATTTCTACCCGGTAACACCTTCCAGGATGTAAGATTTGCCATTTTCGCTACTATTAGTGCCTGTATAAATTAATAACTGTTTATCTTACACATCCATCTGGCACGATCTGCTACCACAGATCGGTCGTTCGAGGTTTCACAAGTCGCACCATTTCGACCAACGCAATCGTGTTTGCATTCTGGTCGATGCCAAGCGCCCCGGTATCGGTGGTAAACCACTGCTTCCCACCGACAGTCCTGACTATGCGTTACCTTCGCTCTACCCACCCAAATATGGTCGTGCGCGTCCTTCGTGGCTAGAGTACGATCGGCAGGTTCTGTGTTTCTACGGTTTCTTTCAGGAATCACTGAGTGACATCGACCGCATACCGTACCAGGTCCGGAAGGTGCGCATTCTGTACTATCTCGAGGACGATACAATGCAGGTGAGCGAACCGCGTACGCTCAATTCCGGCATACCCCAGGGTTGCCTGGTAACGCGTCAGCGCATACCAAGACCGGCACCGTACGATGGAGAATTTACGTCGCTGCTAGATCTCAACATTAACCACACGGTGCAACTGTTCGATCGCGTCTACACCGTCACTGGGTGTGATGATTTTACGCGCCAGTTCCTGAATCGGTTAGGAGTTTCCGTGCCAGGTGCGGTCGAGCAGCCGATGTAAGTAATCGTTACTAAGTACGGTACAACCGTAATTTGATACACTAACGGCCATAATCATCCATAACTGTGTTTTAACCATGATATCTCGAAAGACGATATCATTAGAATGTGCCCAGGTTAACAAATGCGGGAAAACGATTCCCACTAAAGATGAACAGTTCAAGGCCATTAAATTGCAAATTGCAAATTTAACGTTCGATATACTCCTCCCACCAACAGCGATCCTGCTACGGAAGTTCGTCGCCAACAGGATTCGGCCAAGATGGCCAAACGGCCAGCATACAAAATCGATACTCTGGGCAAGTTTCTCCAGTACGACCGAAAGGTACTCCGGTTCAAGGGCGTTTGGGACGATAGGGGGAGCGTGTTCGGGGACGTTCACGAGCTCGAGATCCTGTACCATCTCAGCGACGATACGATCGAAGTCAAAGAGAAACTACCGGTCAACTCCGGTCGCGATTCGAATGGAATGTTTCTGCGCCGTGGCCGGCTACCGAAAACGTTCGACCATCTGCCGACGATGGGCGAAAGTACGCCCGTAATGGTGCTGAACGTCGTCGGCGGTGGTCTCAAAGGTGGCCGCTATCTGACCGACTGTGTCGGAATCGGCAAAACCGATGGGAACTACTATCGGGACGCCGATTTACGCATCGGTGCGCGCCTCAACGTGTACGGACGGATGGTCCTGCTGACAGGGTGCGATCGGTTCACCGAGGGCTACTATCGCGAGATGTACGGTCTGGAGGACTTTACCCCCATCTACGGGTATAGCGCATCACGCGAGCAGTTTGTGTATGGACGGCGCACCGAACGGGAGCTACCACCGTTCAATGGCTGGGGTACGCACGAAGATTCGGAAGGAAACTGTCTAACGCTCGAACCGAAGCCTCCGAAGATCAATTTCCGCAAGTTTGTAGTGTACGATCGGTGCAGCTTGCGATTCGGTGCGCGGATGATATCGAATGTACGGGAGAACAACGATCGTTTCTTCGTGATCAATTACTACTTGAGTGACGATACGATCTCCGTGTACGAGATCCCGATACGCAACTCTGGCTTCCTGGGTGGGGAATTTATCAAACGCCGTAAGCTGTTCCTTCCGAAGCAGGACCCATTTAGTGCGGAGCGTCCGGCTTGCTATGGACCGCAGCATTTCTTCCTCGGTGCCACCGTGCGGCTGCAGGATCATCAATTTCACATCACGAATGCGGACATCTACGCGCTGTGCTTCATGGAGCAACATTTCGAGGAGTTCCCGCTGTCGAATGTGGGCAAGATCGTGCGTAAACTACGCGATGCAATGCAGCCACAGTATAAGGAGTACGTGGCGAAACACATGGCTAAGACAAGACCGATGAAAATCGACGGTCGTACGGTTAGTGTCATCACGTACGAGGCACTGCGTGAGATACTGATCGAACTGCTCGGTGACCGAATCGTCGATCAGGAAATAGTAACTCTCTGTCGGCTATTTTCCGCCGAATCGGAGCAACCGGATCCTTGTGATCGAGAACTGGTTCGTTCGGCTGTACACGCCGAACTGACCCGTGCCCTGTGGAATGATCTTGAGCGTACGAAGGAACACATCTACCACCTCGAACCGACTAACGCCGAGTGGTTAACACCTCAAAGGCTCCGGACCATTGTGAAAGCATGCAAACTACCGCTGGATAGTGCGTTGGTAGATAAGATGCTGCAGGTGTAAGTATTGGCGTTTGTTACAGAAGGACCTTTGACTTTCTTAATGCTTCTAATTACTTTCGCAACAGGTTGAACAAAGGTGAACAGGGTAATATTTCGACAGAAGACTTCCTCACGATTTTGAATCCGGCAGCCGTGCCAAGCAAACCGATACAACCGCTCAACATTAAGCACGACGTTTGCCACTTCACACCGTACCGTGTGACAGGGAAATTGGTTAACTGGGATGAGCTTCTGGCGCACATTGATCTCGAGCAAACGCTTACCAACCAAACTTCTTAGAAGTCCATCCCAGGAGCTGTTGGGAAATGACTGAACGAACCGTGTAAACAAATTTACGTGTGACAGTGTGGGTTCTTTTTTGAAACATTTTTGTGAAAATATAAACCTAAAATGTGAGAGTTATTATTTAGCTAGCATTGAGTATTTCCTTCCTTTTTTAAAAACATACCATTCCAATTAAATTTTATTGTTCGCAAATTTATACTTTATTCACACTGTGTAAATTGGAAATAATCCATTGTTTACTCTCGCACTATAGTACAAGCTTGACTCTACTCCACAAAAAGCAGCATTTTCGCCACAATACGCTGTTGTTGAGCGAAATGAAAAAAGGGTTTTCCCTGCAACACTTTACTGGCAGTGTAGATGATTATGAGCAGATGATTTTAGCACCCCCACAAACTCCGTAACAAAACGGACATGTATTACGATTGATTAGAAAGATAGCTGCTTTTCGGTTAGCTCATCTTCATCCTCCTCATCCGCGAGCAGTTGTTCGGGCGCTTCTTCCATTGGAGTTCCCCTAGATTCTCCATCATTGTCGTGCCCGTTTGTTAGCACAGGATCAACGATACACTCCGATGATTCTGCTGTCCTTTCACCGGTGTCCTCTCCGTTAACTATTATGCGCGTTTTACCGTCACTCGCGGCTTCTACAATTTCATCATCAAGCATCAACTCGACAGCAGCACCGTACGATGACAGCTCCTCATCCGAAAGTTGGGCGGCCAGCTGATCGAGCAACAGAACGGCGGACGTA
Organism: Anopheles farauti No. 4; assembly: GCA_000956215.1. Lineage (NCBI taxonomy): Eukaryota > Metazoa > Arthropoda > Insecta > Diptera > Culicidae > Anopheles > Anopheles farauti No. 4. The sequence continues at coordinate 15,376 of JXWZ01003351.1, forward strand.
GTGCCGACTGGCGGCGGATCGCGACTAGTTTGTTGGTGACCCGTCGTTGATTGCAATCGAAATATATCACAGGTACGATCGTATGACGTTAGGCTGATGTCGTTCGTTGAGGTGACGGACGTTCCGGTCAGTGAGTGCTTCGTTATGCTTCCCCCGTCCAAGTCCGATACTGCGAGCAATGTTTTTTTTTGTAGTACGATTAGTTTATATTAATTTGAATTCATTTAACTTATGTAATATTTCGATAATGACCAAATATTCAATTCTCACTGCGAGATCTTGTTTCATATGAAAATGATTACAGATTTAACCCAGATTTTCAGACTACGTCCAGACAGAAGGATTAACTAAGCTAACAATAAAAATACGCCATGCTTCAACTAAATAAAACTTTCATAAAAAACTGAGTAGAATAAATCGGAATATTTATAAATAGCATGGAAACACACCGCATGCATGTATGGACTAGAATCCTATGTTGAAAAATGATATTCAAGATAACATATGTTTTTATGTTTCACTAAACCTTGATTTATTTTTAAACTAAATCAAAATACGTATTCATCAGAGGAAAATGGTCGATATCCGTGTACAGCACAAGAGAAACCTACGCTACATTCTCGTCCCGTAGACACACACAGCTCAACATACTTTAGTCGCCTCGTAGCACAGACACTCTGAAATCGGTAGCGGTGGGAATGGATTCTTGTAGTTTTCGGAAAAGGCAGGCACAGGGGACTTGGGTTTTATGCAATCTCGTATCGGAAGCGGTGCGTCACACTTCGGCGGGAACTTTACCTTCCCGCATCCAGGCACCTGAATACGCATGCACAGGTCCTCTTTGATTTTAATGCATTCCGGCGCCTCAACGCAGGGTGCTGGCGTTGTGCAGCTTGTCTTCTTCAATACTGGTTCCCGGCGCCGGCGAACCATCGTCAGGTGGCCAGCAACATCCTCACAACTAAACTCGCGCGGTTTCGGTGGGTCGGGACACGGGCGCCACATCTGCGGGCTTACCACATGCAGCCGCTCCGGAACGCTTCCTTCGAAAATTCCCAAACCGCGGGCACGATCTTCGCAAATCTTCTGTTTGCAATCGTTTGTGGTGTTTGTGGTGGCAGCCGGCCGGTTTGTAGGTGGTGTGCGCGAGGACATCGGTCGGGGTTTCGGCAACTGGGTTGCAAGGTGGGCTACGGTTTCCTTCACGATGCGAAACATTTCGGTACTAAATTTACTGTACTTCGACAATTTTTTAATACTTCCAAAATGTGTTTATATAAATTTTTCAGCCAAAAAGTACTGCTCGGGTTTAAAGTTCACTCTAAATTTTGCTTCCGCCACGGACGACAGACAAAAATCGAATAGCCGAGACGACCAAAACCGAATGTATATTGCCAACCCATCTGTGACTGCTATGATCACGGACGGATAGTAAACATTTGAGTCGACCATATCCAACGAATTACATCACGTGCACATCACAGTGTGCATCATTTCGAGCACTTTATTATGAGTATTTGCAATTATCTGCATGTTCGCATGAAAGCGACCAACAAACGTAACTCTAATATTATTTCCGCACCCTCTACAAGCGAGTACTTTCTTCGATAATTCTATCGTTATCACAATAGTCATCGAACGAATCGATGATGACAAGGGAATTTAAGCTGGTCGCCAACGATGTGCCGGTGTCGAACGTGGTGAAACTCTGGATCGTTCTTAGGGAGCCCGTACTAACGCCTGGGGATCGTGATACGTGGTGGGAAGGATAAGGCATAGAACATAAAAGTGGAAATGAAAATAAAAAATTTAATGTAACACCGACTCGCTCGAAAAACACCAATCGATCGATTAGAACTGAACACGCTCATTCGTTCGATGATCAAAAGGAGCTTGGGCAGGGGAAATGGTTAAACCGTTACCTTTTACTATTCGCGAATGTTTTGGCACCCTTTGCAAGCCTGTATTGTTAGCAGATGGGAGGAGCGCGAGCGGCGGAACCGGCCGCCAAGATGTTAGAAGAGAAATACGATCATTAGTAGAAGCCATCTAGGGATAAGGGGTGGCCACTGCCGTGTTGCTTGCAAGCTTTTATCTCAATTTTACTGAACACGTAATATCCCGACGAAAGGTGACATGAATCACTGTGACTATGAGTTTGATTATTACAACGCTCCAAACGGAAGCATGAAGCGATGAAGTTATTAATCCAGACCAGACAAATAGATGAAGTGTAATGCATACGAATGTACGAACATTTTCATAGAAATGAAGGTAACATTAATGAAAACAACAAACTACAACAAAGGAAATTAGTATAAAACATTTGGCACGAAATCTATGGCATTAGATGTGAACAAATACTAAACTAAACTATAGCAACAAACATTTATGATTCAAGTTTTAAAGTAAATATTTGTCTAATAGCAAAATTTCAAAATAAAATAACCTACAATTACTTGAAAATTTAAGCAGAACTTTTCGTTGTAGAGCAGGAGTGTCAAACTCAATGGTAAAAATGAATAAAACAGAAATACACGGTCATAAATATAGAGAAAATAATCGCATCAAACATTTAAACTTAAAGCAAAAATCAATATTGCGTCAATCGGTGTTAAATCTTAAAAGCGAGAAGTTTTAGCTAAGTTTCACATAGTTTTTGTTACTTTTTAACCAAAAAGAGGTCGTTTGTTGCAACGATGTTATCAAATCTTTAAATCATTAAACGCTAATATTAATCTTACAATCAAATTGCATCGAATTATATAAAATCCTTGTCACTGAAATTAGTCCGTTAGTTAAACGGTCTAAAGTCAATTAGACCGAGTTTTACATCCCTGTTTTAGACGAAGCTAACTGGCAAACTTTACCGTCTAATTTATCATGAAAGCTTATGAGGGAATACACACAAAACAAAAAAAAGCTCAAATCACAACAAGCAAATCACGCATGCCACCTATTATATTTTATTGAAAAAGAGTGCAAGTCCCTTCGAAAACTCACCTGTATGTAGCTGGCTGACGGTGTCATCGGTAATATCATCGTAATCCTTCTCCGTGCGCTCATCATCTTCGTCGTCGGCTGTCGCCGCACGGTCAGTGCATACCACCTGACCGTCCACACCATTATTGTACTGTTCTTCCCCATCATCTTCGTCGTTCTTCGATTCGCTGCGATACAGAACCGTTTCTTTCAACGCTATTTCTCGCTCCGAAAACTGCTCATTCCGATGGCCGATCTAAATGGGAAGGAAACGAAAGATATGATTTCATAAAAAGGGGAAAAATTCTTTTTCCTCTCTTCACATTCGCTTTACCCTCGCCTTGGTCGACGGCTCCACCGTTTGTCCCCGTGGAACGGTGGGCAGCTCGTTTGCGGCCGGTGGTGGCAAGTTCAGCAGCTTTAACCGTTTGAGCTCATCCAGCGAGTTCTGGAGCACTTTTATCACATGGTCATCTTCATAGCCAAACTTTTTGTGTAACCTCGTCTGCATTATACCAGAAAGGAAAAGAAAAAAACATGATAGTGTATATACAAATCGGCACAAAATCGGCACAAAATCGGCACAAAATCGGCATGTCATCGGCGAACCTGCAGGAAATCGGTCACTTCATCCATATCCTTCATCCGTAAGATGGCCGATTTGTGGATCTTCAGTATCGTGTAAGCCATCGCCGTAAGTACACGCTCGCCGAACATCATGTAAATGTCCCACACCCGCAAACACAAACTAAACGGTATCTATAAAAAAATGCACAAAACATCGGCAAACATTAGATAAATGAACACACCGTTCACTCCACCCCAAACTTCCCATCTGGCTCACCCGCTCGATGAAGATAACAAAAAACCACTTCAGCGAATACAGCACGGAATGCACATCGTGCTTGTCGAGATGCTTCTTCAGCTTCGGCAAACACTTGGTCAGGATTTTATCATGGTGCTCCAGAAAGCGCATCAACTTCGGAAACCCCACTATGTACAGGCCGTGCATGGCGTAGCGTGCGTTCGTCATCAGCACATCCAGCGCCCAGAACGTATCCTCTTCATCAAAGTACATAAGCAGTACGGCAGCCACCGTCGACATACCCTGGCAGTAGCCAATCTCCGTATTGTACATACTGTACGCCGCCAGCACCCGGAACAGACTCTGCTGCTTCACGCTGTACCGCTCGCGGTAGAACACGTGATTTCGAAACTGTCGATTTACGTCGAAATCGATCTGGCGTATGTCAGGGCTGCGGGCCCTAGCACACTCCAACATCCGCTCATACATGCCCGGATTGTCCTGCACCTGGCGGTCAAGATCGAGCAGCTTGCGCCAGATCGCCGCACGCATCCGATCCGGAATGCCCTTCATGACCCGCCGCCGCAAGTTTTCCTTCGTCGCCGCACTGCCCCAGTTTTTGTGCATTTTGACCCACTTCTTCACTCGCTCCATTTCCGTTTTGTGCTGCAGCAGTATTTCGGCCTCCTTCGTGTGGCCAGTAGGGGGAAGCGCAACGGGATGTAGAAACCCGTACCGATCCGCCTGTGTGTATATTTCGAACATGGGATCTTCCCAGACGTCGATGTTGTCGCACTTGCGGCCACGATCGTAGCGCAGGAAGATCTCATCTCTTTCGGCATTGGCACGCTCAAGCAGTAGCAGCTCCTCGTCAGTCATCGTTGTGCTATCGCCACCGCTGTCCCGTGCCTGCTGCTGCTGCTCTGTCGATTGTTTTTGTTGTTCGGTGGACGCCGTCAAACCGTACCGATCGTACCGGGTCATGGACGGACGGAGTGTGGGCAATCGTAACCCACGGATTGTTTCGGTTTCTGCTGAGGTTTGGAGGCAGTTACTGTTTTGACTTTGAAGACAATGTTTTGTACTGGCAACGCTAGCATCGCTCCCTGGCACATTTTTCCATCCACAGGCCCGTGGCGCCAGATGGACTAGCTGGACCGCCCCGGATGCGTATCTATTTTGCGCACACGGTAGATAATCTGGACACCACCGGGAGGGAGGTGGTAAAGGACGGAAAACTTATATATTAAGTGCCTTCGTTTACGCTGCAACGATATAGAGAAAAAGATAAAAATATTAGTAAGTAAATGTAAAAAATATTAGTCTGTTTTTTTTGTGTCTCTTTTAAAAAATATGATTCGGTTTGCGCCTTAATTTTGGTAGTACTTTTAATTTTTTAAAGTAATTTCATACGAGAAAATAGGAAGAGGTAAGATATGCATTGAAATGAATCATAAAACAAAAATAGTTAATGCATAAACGATTGAAAAAAAAATCATCATAATTGGCGAATATGTATATTAAAATGGCCCTTTTAGATACATTTTAGACACAACGGATTATTTACAGACTGGATTTATTGGATTTACAGTCAGTTTAATATGTGCGCACCAAATGTTAAGAATGTTACCGACTCTTCGATATCATTTCATTGTGCCTATCTGCAGTATCTGATTATGACATGAATCTCAAACCGAAAGGCCATTCCAACACTATTGTGACTCATTCCAATACAACCAAATGCCCAATAGAAAACACCGATGAGTCAAGTCACTAACATCGTAAAGCGCCGTACATTACATATTTTATATTTAAAACATAAAAAAACAAATAGAGATGAGTAAGGCTCTATTTCCTTCTTTTCTGTAACATTATAATTCCATAGAAAATATTTCTTCCTTTCATATGGTACTGCTTACACTTCTAGATGCAGGAGGAAATCTCTCATTCATTATTTATCAACCTAGACTGCACCTATTAGTAGAAGCAAAGGGGCGTAAATAATAACCCTCTCCCCCTCCCCTTCGCCTCATCTTCCACCGTCATTCGTGTTGGGTCAGGCAGCTGGCTACAACCAGAGCTTATCGGTTAACCGGGAGAATTGCGTGAATACGTGCCCGTTATCGTGAGCGCTGACCTTCCTAATACCTTTAAGCACTTTTCCAACACAGTAAGCAACGCCGCGTGGATATTTATGTGTGCAATAATAATAGAAACGTAAAGATCATCCTCCTGTTCCCGGACTGACTAGTGAAGTGCGGTTAAGCGTTTCGCCGGCTATGCTTCGCACGGTGCTCAACAACTGCACCAGTTGCATGGCCATCGCAGCGGGACAACATCGGCTCGGTGCCAACATTATGTTGCATTTGTCTTCTGTGCGTGTCTGGTTTGCACTTTCGCTTCCGTATCTCGCACCGGTGGTTCGCACACGTTTCGTACATTTTATTTTGGTTTAATTTTGGTCTTGCATCAAACGCCGGCGAACCGTGAGAGAGTTTACCACGTTCGTTCCATTTGTGAGTGCGGGGTGGCGTGCCTTGCCGTGGTTAGCTGCTCTCAGTGTCGGCAGGTTGGGGAGGGGAGATATTGGGTATATCCAATGGCTACTACGGACGACTTCAGAGAGTGGTGTGTTGTTGGGTGATAAATTATCATACCGTAACCTTGACTGGCACGTTGCGGAAAATAAAAATTGCACTCTCGAAGCCATGGGACACAATGTAATCGCACCGATCATTTCATTATGCAATGATAGACGTTTGAAACCAAAAAATTGCCCCTGTTTGGTGGCTGCGAATATTACACCTAAAATATAATTTAACCCATTAAAATGCTGTTTGGATGGTGAAAATTGTTCTGAAATGAGCGTGAGCAAAGCAACCGGCGTTAGGGTGGAAACAAACTGTTCGATTTCGTGGACATAAAAAAATGGCTATCTCATCCATCATATCCATCACCTTGTCTTAAGGGTCGTCAACTCCGTCTCCGCCGAGGGCAGATGTGGCAAGAAACAACACGCGTATCAAGGTAAGCCGAGAAAGTTTCTTCAAGTGGGCTTTGCTGTTGCACGCATCAGTTGCTTGCTGGATGTCATAAACGCCGGTTTTAGAAGCGAAACAGGCAGGTGCGCTATCCTTGATTGGTATGTGGACCACTGCACACAAGCATACACGCACACACACACCTGCCGAATAATTTATGCTACGAATTTGCTTTCATATGTGGCTGCTGCAGACTGTAGTAAAAAAAGTCTTAGATGATATTTTTTTATGTTTGTAGTTACGATGGTCTCTGACCGCTGATAATGTTGATCATTACGGATCATGTGCTCTGCTGTAGAGAAGTGCAGAATGCCAGACACTTTTTTGCTATGGCGAGAACGATATTTTCATCTGTTTACTTCACCGGCACACAGAGCGGCAGTTGGAGGAAGGACAAAGAATAACAAATCCAAGCACACACCAAGAGTCTCTTCACATCGCTTCCACCATTAACAGCATCTTGTTTGCGCGATATCACACAGCGTTCCGTTGTTTATCTTATCTGTTGCCGTGCTGCATCCCACATCAGCGTCAAATACCACCCGGCAGCTTAATGAACTCGGGAAGAATGCGGAACCACTAACCTTTCGAAGGCTGGCACGCGGCTTTGCGGACCAAATTCACTACGCACACAGACGGTGGCGGTGAAGCACTCGTGGCACCGATTGCTTACAACATCGAAATTCCGGTTATGCAAAGTTTGCGGCATCAGGTCCAACAGAAGCGCACGTATCAACCCCACCGAATATGTTCGATCGATTTGGTAACGCGACGCTTGGACGTTAACAGATAATAGCGCTAGTAGCTGACGCTGCGTTGCACTAAAAAAAACGCACCAACAAACAGTATCAAATCACCAACATGTTGGCATCGGAATCGACATCGGGGCGTAGGGCTTACAGCACAGTAGTAGTAGTATGTGTGACTCGCGTTGCTACTAGCAACACTCGTAGAGGCGGTACGTAAAGGGGAGGCCAGATGGTTTGCGAAAATTTCTTCCACCCATCCCAACGTACCGCTCCTCTTCAGCACAGCCTCTTGGTTGGAAACTCGTTCCGCACGGCAAGCCTACACCTACGTGCCTTACCGAATGGGTTGTTTTGGGTTTCACAATGTTACACA
>JXWZ01003352.1:0-12085 GCA_000956215.1 Anopheles farauti No. 4
AAAGAGAGAGAGAGAGAGAGAGAGAGAGAAAGAGAGAGAGATACTTGAAGGAGCACACCTAGCTGCTGTTATAATGATTCTATAGCAAATGTAAAGCAGAAGAACATACTGTACATTGTTGTCACCTTTGCACCAGGAACATCAGCAGCTGCTGCATATTCATCCTTACATAAGAACGTGAACGTGCGAAGATTCTGCAAGGCACACTGAGACAGAACAGTTTGCTGCTTATCATGTTCCCAACAAATGATATGAGTTTGTCGCTTCAGTGTTTCGCGAGATTACAGTTGGCAGAGAGGTGAACCAAGTGTTAGCCTTCGAGAAATCTGCGCAGGTGCACCACCCACCATACCATATCAAACTCAACGTAGTGGGGGAGACACCAAGGGAAGGGTCTTGTGTTCAAAACTCTTTGACATTTTGACCACCGCCGAACAGAAGCTCTCATTCAAGATAAAATGTCACAGTGATTGTACACGACAGATGTACAAGAGATGCAGAGCAAGTAACGCAAATGACCAGCGGAAGGAAGAGGATTATTTTGATGCCAAATATTCCGCACTATTATGCACAAATGTAGTTATTAACTCCACTTTTTTTCGAATTGGTGACATTTTCTATTGCTTTTTGTGCATTCATGAAAAATAATAACGTAGGTAGCGTATAAATAAAACTAAAGGATTATAATGCAAAGACATGCATGGACATACCAGCTGATTTTTGAGCAAGTGAAGTGGAATATCCGTTGTTGTTATCCATTTTTAACGATCATTAAGTGAAGAACAGTGAAACCTCCAAAAGATAGCAACCGAGGTTGGCTGATGTTGGACGATTCCAGAAACGTTATGGTATTTCGTTGCTAAGCAATGCTTAATACATGTTACTACACTTATACACCGTGTGGTATAAAGGCGGCAGCATAAACAGTAAGTGTACTAGTTTTTGGCAGCTTGATACAGCTGTTTCCGAAAAATATTACATATTGTTATTTATGTTATTAATATTGTAATTTAAACAAACTTAACAAAACAAAATCAAAATAAGAAAAATAGAAGCATTGTTCAATTCCCAAAGCGCATAATAAATTTACAAATCATTCAATTAAAATAGGAAAAATAGAAGCATTTTTCAACTCCCAAAGTGCATAATAAATTTACAAATCATTCATTATCATCTGTAAAAATTGCATTATTTTCTAATTACTAAAAATCTGCCATTATTATTGAAATATTTTTTTTTTAATATCCATGATTATAAATAAAAATGTAAATGTTTCTAAACTTTGTAAAATAACTGGGGGCCATGTACCTTCCATCGTATTCCATAGAGCTATTTGAAACATCCATCGTATTCCATAGAGCTATTTGAAACATCCATTCGATTTACTTAATATGTTAAACATATTCCATGTGATTAGAAATTTGGAAAACTATCTACTTACTAATGAAACAATAGAGATGTCGAACGTATAGCTCGATTGTTAATATTGTTATAAAACCTTTCGTAGAGCTACTATTGTAAACTCATTCGTCCGAACCGCTCTTTGTTAACGCATTGCAAACGAGAATACACAATACATCGAGACGTTGCTATACCAAGGACGACTTTGGGAAACAATAAAACATTTGTATCTTAGGTAGATCTATCTTTGTGTATATCAAGTATTAGAAGAAGTAGCATGTAGTATATAGTGGATGATTTTCAATCGCTCATTCATTGTATCTTTATCAATTTTGAAATGTTATGTTTTAAGATGATTTTTTATTAGTTTCATAATTTAGATTTAGGCCTATAAATATTTTACAATTTATCTAGTGCAATATACTTAGACGCACCACTACTATCGATAACCTATTTAGGATGAGTCGAACTAGTCACTAAAGAATTTTGTAGCAAACAGACAAACTAGATCCATCGTAGAACTGAAAATATGTAGCTTCATAATGCGTCAATTAATCATGGCAACAATAAAAACACAAGCGTATTTAGTCTAGAATTGATCATTGCTTAAAAAAAGGCTATGATCCATAAGCGTATATAAAAAAGCGCATATTTAGCATCTTTTTGCTGCGTGTATGTATCCAAAACAAGCATAAAAGCGCAATCTTTTCCATTGTATGAGCCAGTTCTTCCCACCGGCCTTCCGGCTAAACTTATTGACAAAACACGACTACACTTTTACGTACTAAAAATAAATCGATCACCAAAAGAGCACACGCTCACACACGCTCTCGAGTAGTAGTAGAAGCTAATTTCTTCGACTCGTAACCCCCACCCTCCCACCCGCCCTACTGAACGTTGCTATGCTTAGAGACGGAGCGGTTGTATGTGCAAGAGTAGCACACTGAATTTGCATTTACATCAATCAACAACGCGCTGCTGCCGTCAAATAATCAACATTGGCCCATCATCGTCGTCATCCTCGACAAGCACCACACAATGTGAATTTTGCTAGTGCACATTTGAATTGTACACGGTGGGGGTGGTGGTTGGGAGAGGCTAGCTTTTCTATCGACGTTCGTGTATCAAACTATTTCCAAATTAGGGACTCATTGTTCTTCCTGCGTATCATGATTATCTCGTGATTTGTAAGGCGAAAAGGTGCATAGAATTGTTTCACACGGCACATAAACACAAAGCTCTTTGCGTGATAAAACTATGCGGGACGATCGTCCACCACTTCCTCCCAGCTCTTACTATAGCTGGGAGGAAGCGGCGGACGAGAAAATCAATAATTAATTTACGTATTTTTCCTTACCTTTTCACACCAATACAATAGTGCGTCCGTACAAAAAAAAAGGTCTTAAAAAGGTTGCGGGGTACGCCACAGATCTGCCCCCGCACGGCCATGAACTTAGGGAACCGCACCCGCGACAGTTAGCGCAGCACGGTTCGTTCCCACTCATGGTGACACGACAGCCCTACGGTGTACGCAAACGGTGCAATGTAGATCGCGATCTTCACCGATATGACAAAGATGTGACCCTGGCCCACTCAAAGCTACTGTCTGTGAGTCTCGAGACTCTGTGTCATCACAAATCGCAACACAACCTTTTAAAGTACCCGTATTTTACCAAACACACGAACATAAACGCTTTTACACACACAGTGTCATGCTATGACGAAAAGCACCAACAAGGAAGCCAGGAAATACGAATGCGAGATGAACGTGTCGAACAATATCGAGCTCGTCGTGGTGTTGGTTGGTCTCGAGAAAGAACACACACAACTACACCACAGCTAACGAGAAAACTTGCCTTCTAAATATAAATGAACCTATGGTACAAAAATATTACCACCAAATCCATGCTGCAGAAGAACAGAAACGATCATTTTACGAGTAAGATCGTTTGCAATAGAAAGAAAGATTGAGGAGAGGATATGGGGAGCAAACTACGATACACGCAACGTACCACTTGTAAACGATCGCACTAGGCCTTCTGCACTCCTGCTTCCAGACCAAAAACCAGTATATTCTTTAAAACATGTATTGGTGAAAAGAATAACATATTTTTAAATTATTCTATGGACCAACGACACATTTTGCCTATGGATACCATGGGTCATTCTGTGAATATTATGGATTCTGCGCACATTTAAATTTCGTATAATTTATTAAACTATCAATTAAAATTCAAAATAAAACATTTTACAAGGATGAAAAGCATTTAACATGCGTGACACTGAATAGAATATGAATGCTCGAAATTGTTAGAACGCTAAAACAAGTCAGTTTAAAAAAAAAAAACAATTAATGTCAAAAATTGCGGAGAAAATATTATGAACATAAGAGCAGATATTTTTGACAGGCATATTTCTAAACAAAAAATTGTCGTTTTGTCGTTCACTTCAAATATTTAAAAGCTTTCTCATTTCCTTCCTTTATCTTGAGGAATCTTTTGAACCTGAAGTACATATGATAGATAAAAATGTAGATATTGCCTACAAAACTCTCTAGTTGGCTTTGTACACTATGTTACACGAAAACAACAGATTGGTGCAACATAATTTCGCTAATTTCGCTTACAGAAGCAATAAAATTCGGAGTAAATCAGCTATTCATCGGCATCTCTCAACAGTTTCAAATTCTAACAATTCTATTGCAAGAGAGAAAAAAATCGTACTGAAATAGAAACAAAAAAAAACCATTAGGGATACTGGCGGTTTGTAACCTAATTACCAACTTCTACAGATAACGCTCACTAATTGTACAGCCAGATAGTATTCGATTGTGCAACAACTTCTCATTCACCCATTTATTACCTTTTGTTTGAGAAAATGCACTATTTGCAGCTTCTCACACACCTCCTCATTTGCTCCTTTCCCACTACACACCACAGAACAAGAAAGTGCATACTTAGAATTCAAGCATAGTTTAATGGACATTCCAATCAACTTAGTGAGCTACAAATGACTATCTTGGATTATCAAATGAACCAGGAATATTTCTTCCGCTCACTGTGAAAAGAATAATAGTAATGCTGGCTGGCTACTAAAATGATACTTCAACCCTACTTTTTTCCAGCAGCAAGGGATTAATTTTCAATAAAAAAAAACAATCGAAAAACATGCGAATAACAACACATCCTCCTGATACATAGCTTAGAGTGCAGAGCAGGCCAGAGCAAAAGTGCAAGTGAGCCTGAACGGAGCTAAAATAATTGCCATTTGTCTGCGGCGGCCAAGAATCCAACAACAACGTTCAAGTTTTATCCTTATTTTCTTCGTCGGCAAGAGTCGTCGGTGGAGTCGGCCACTTAAAAACGGACCACGATAACATCCTACATTTCTTCCACATCTTCCTCCCGGCGCGGTTCAAGGTTCGGAAACTTTTCACTGTTCCGTAAACAAATAGCCGTTCCCGGACGCGCGGTGAACGCTGCTACCTTCATATCAGCTTTGGAGTTCCCTGCAGAAAGGGTAGAGATGAAATAAACGTTTCTCTCCCGCCTTTATAACTTGTTTCGTGTGCATGACGTGGGTGTGCAGGATAGGGCAAAGGACTTGCAGTTTTTTTGTTTCCTTTTTCCTCGCTCGATTACTACGCGTTCCGCAGAGACGCGGTAATATCCAGCAGACTCATATCGCACAACGACTGCAACAGAAATTGGGCTATTATTTTCAAATTTTATTTTTGTAACCTCCGAAAAAGAACACCCGCCTTGAGATGTTGGAATTTGTTGGAAAAATTATAGCATGATTTTTTTTGTTTATATTGTTTTACATTAACTACTGTTATATCTATTTTTTTATATAAATAAGTTTAGTAATAACTAAGTGGTTAAGTAAAATTTTGAAGTACAAACTTTTCTAAAAGTTGTACACGTTACATTGTTGACGATCGTAAAGAATTGAATGAAAAAAAAATCTATACAACTTAACAACTTTTGTAAGTTTAAAAGGGATGAAAAATTTTAATTTATAACACCTAGCAATCGAGAAAAGGTTTTCAGAAATTTTAAATCAAAACACTTTCAAAAATCAACAAAACAACGTAATCGAAGAGTTTTCAGATTCATCTGTACTATTAATTCTTTAATGTCATTAGTATTATCATTAATTTAATAGTCATTATTAACAAATATGACTTTTTTTTATACGGTATTTACGGCTATCTGTAGTCGTATTGTCAGTGCCTATTTGCACTGACAGACATTTTTAATCTGACTATATGACTATATGAGAACAAATGTGACTTTTAGCATTCTAAATTTTTGTGCCATAGTTATAGCGTTACACAATATGTATGGTTATTACATCGTTGAAATCTTTTTGCCAATTTGTCTGCAGCTATTTATGCAGTACAGTTCAAAAGGTTAACGCTTTGGTGGTTCAACCTTCCCACAGGCAATGGGCGGCGGCAGACATAGCATTCCGGAAGGGACTCTGAACACCCAGCACCAGATTAGACCAGACACCACACACCAAGGACACTCATACACGGGTTTAGCCATCACCTTCAGCAACCTTACAAAGCGTCACGGTTAGTGTGTTTGTATACGTATCGTAGGCGTTGTTGTAACACTGTTTTCACTACACCTTTGCTCTTCCAACAGCACAATGTGTCACCACTCAACATCAACAAATCTCGTGCGACATGGGCATAATAATAACGCCTCCTCCATCACCGCCCCCACCATACACAAAAGCGAACAACATAGCATATCTCTTATAAGCAAAATGTTGTAACAAGGGAGAGCTTTAATCGCCCTACACTAGGCCAGCCAGCCAGCCAGGATGATTGTAACAGTGTTGCACCAAAATTGGGACAAAGCGCGATAGTATTCTTCCTATGGGATGCATAAAGTAAAAACAATTTTGCACTAAATTGAAGGTGTTTTTACTCGTCATTTTGGTACACCCAATTTCATAAAGAACTTGGAAATGCATACATTTTGTTCTCGGGAAGATGAAGCCGTAGTTTACGTTATCAGAAGTATAATCCATACCCGGTTATCCTTCATGTTTTATGGATTTGAACATTAAAACTTACGTCCAGTTTCCACCGGTATCCTATAATGATGCAAGTATACGCATGTAAAATGACAGAAAAGAAGCCAGCGAGTGTGTTCATTGTGACAAAGAACAGGTGAATAATTAATTTGCATCTCACCACCACCCCGCGCACGTGCATTTTGTTCTACCTTTTTTTAGCACCCAGGCTTGTTGCAAATGCGGTACAATACACAAGTGTTATGTATTGTTAGGCACCACAGATGCACTCACACATACAAAACAGGCAATAGGTGGTACATCATCATGAGAACAAATGCATAGCAGCTAAACCTCGCACTGGGCTGCGGTGTGGTGGGCTGCGTTGAAAAGATTTTCTAACAAGCGTTGCCACCTTTATTATAGTTGGTTACTTTAAAGTTGATATTCTCGGGTGCCAGCTCGAGTGACTTTGTTAGGTATCATAAAATCGGTGCAAAAAGGATAGCAATAATTAAAAACAAAGAGCAAAAAGCAAAAACTCGATGATGCAAAAAGATCATCTTGCAATGCTAACGCGAACACTAAGATCTAAACTAAGATCAGTTTGCTATTCGTAATTTGTTTCTGTATGTGCCCCATATTATAAATTTTAGAAAATGGAACAGGGTTGTTTTGAACATACTTAAGTTCGTAATTAACATACAAAACTGTTGGGAAAGCCCGAAGCTACTTCTGGGAGATGCCTCTTCGAGAACATCGCGTCCATTGGCAGGTTTCATCATGTTTAGATTAGCGCACAAAACAAATGACTAAAAACATGGTGTTTGAGAACAAACTGAATCGCTAAGGAGAATTGCACAGACAGACAGACAGGACAGGAAAATGGTTACGCCGTACGGATGTATTGGTGACACTAATCAGCACCTTCTCCCAACAACCGGGTAGGGACGCGGCGCCGAGCGTTGCTATCTACTAAAGCCGATGTCGTCGTTTGAAGCGATAAAAAAAGAACATTCAAACATGTTTGCCACTGCCGTGTGGTTGTGCTGCCACAATACCACACTCTATCACATTCTGGCAGTTGACGGCGTTTGTATGCAGTAGGTAAGTTACATAACACAAAGCCTAACAAAACTATTCAAATATGAAAATACTATCATTAATTATATTAGTTTAACCTACAATCCCATATTATGAAACGAATAAGTAAATTTAACTGTTAATCAAACAAAAGAAAAACCTGCTCTAGCTGGTTTAAAAACGCAACAAATTTATGTGGTGTAAAATCAGGTTCAAAAATTTTCAAACTTATTTCCGCTTATCAACAGTGATTATTAATCTCCCCAGGATCAACTATAATTAAGCAAGGGATTAAGTTGGGAGCTATGTTTAATTGTGTATCATTTTATTATTGATTCAAAAATGGAATTTTATTGGCAAAGTTCACTGGTCAACATCCGAAACGACCAGATTTTTTCAAACCACTACCAAGGACCACACCAAGATAGAATAGCTAATTGTTGTATATGAAAACTTCACAAAAAAGGTATTAATGTGACAGGAAAAAGGACTCGCACAGAATAC
The DNA here is from genome assembly GCA_000956215.1 of Anopheles farauti No. 4. Classification (NCBI taxonomy): domain Eukaryota; kingdom Metazoa; phylum Arthropoda; class Insecta; order Diptera; family Culicidae; genus Anopheles; species Anopheles farauti No. 4. The sequence goes on from JXWZ01003352.1 coordinate 8,020, forward strand.
ATCCCCGGATCGAAGAAGTCTGCAACCGAAGAATGAGCATAAACGCAACGCCCAGCTGATAGAGAAAGGGTGAGGGGGTGGGGGGGGAGGCAGATGGAGGTGAATTTAAACGCACGAAAGAAGAGTAATAACAGCAGTGTGCAACGAGAAGGATGAAAATAACGAACCAATGGATGTGTGCACAGCGCAGTCTGTGGTGTTACCACACTAACCTACTCTGTTGTCAAAGTCAATCGCATGAACCCGGGAGCTTCTTTGGCGTGGGAGGACCTTGAGAGAATGGTGCGTACGTGTGTGTGTATGTGTGTGTGTTTTTGTGTGCTTTGGATAAAAACCTTTCAGAAAAGATTCGCACGCGATCGCTAATAGCAGGGCAGGCAAGGGGAAGCAAACACCGTACCGTTCGAATGCACAACACCTTCCATGCCGAAAATCTTCCTTACCGGAGCGAGGGGAAGATGAGATCAATAGATAAAATCAAGAATGTTGACAAATTTCGTGCCTGTGTGTTTGTTCGTCAATTGCTGTAGAATACTACACTACTACCTCTACTACTACTACTACTACTACTACACTACTAATAGTACCAATACTACCCACAGCAAAAGTGTGTTCATTTAACTCCTTTTATACACTCTAATCGTCAAAAAGGGGCAATGGATCTCATGACATTGTGATATCCCAATGAGTGCCCACCGTCTGTTTCTATTGATTCTCCCAATTGGAACAGATAGATGAGATCGATCGAGCGGAGAGTTGTGGGCGGTGGTGAGTCTGCGTGTTAGTGGTGCAATCACAAACACATCCATACACAAAGTTATGCTTTTTGACAGATGCTTCTTTCATTGACAATCGGGGGTACATATAATAGCGATGCTTCGCATTTACTGGTATAATAGGAATAGTTGACTCATTAAAGAGCGGTACATACAAATAAAAACATTACGGCACTCATATTCACAATATATCCTGGATGTTCACCACGTAATGTTCTCTATTTTGAACTTGACGGATATAATTATTGGCTTAATAGATAAATTGATTACATACACACACGCACCTCATTGAAACACTACACACGCGTTGAACTCTCGAAGAAGGCGCTTTTATCCTCGTTTTTCTCAGACACGACCTCATCGTCCTCTCGCACACGGATTGAACCGATGGGTGCTCGCGGTAGGGTCGCTGAAGACGCTGGGAGGGCAGCAGAAACACACGGTTGATGTGGTCAAGCGTATAAACGGGAACGAATCACCGGAGTAGTAGTACACTACTACCACGTCCTCCCCGGTACGGGGTCGATTGTGACGAAAGCGACAAACGCACACACATGCTCCACACACACAGTGCTCACTACTACTACGCTTACTAAAGGGGCAATTTCTTCCTTCCCCGTTGACGGTCAATTTTTCTTACACTTGTCAACCCCGCGATGCATCCCCACACTGCACGTAGCGGACATTATAGTATAGCTATCCAATAATACACACTATATTTCGTTCAGTTGTGTGGCCTTCTTTTCGCCAAATGTTCAAGCCCACAAACACAAACGCACATATTGGGAGATAATCTTGTTAAGTGAATACTGTAGACTACGCAGTCCTCTTCTTTTCTGGACAAACAAAACTACTCCACTGACAATCGATGGGGTTGCTGCATTGCCGAGAAAGTGTATCGTACCAAAGCGAGGAAGTCACATTTTCGCACGCCCTAATATTCGACAAGTTGAAATTCTGCTTCCATTATCACGGCGAATGCTAGATGGTCCGGTCATACACGCCTTTTTTATGCCGCACATAACACACATGTCGGCCGGATACTGGATGTTCCCAACCTGGACGAACTTACGGAACAACACGACTATTTGCACCCAGATCTGACAGATTCGCAACCATATTAAACGACCGGTTTACTCGCGATAGAAGAAGTAAGCAGAAATCGGCAACCAACTACGTACTGCTGACATCCAACCGAAAGAGTATGTGTGCCTACACAACAAAAACTAAGGCACCAGTGGAAGTAAAACTTAACCATGCACCATTTCGTTACTACCAGGATGGGAATCTGGCTGGTTGTTACTGTACCCTTGCAGCAGCGTGGCGCGGCGGAAGAACGGTGTTCTTCAGTGGTGAAGCCGTCGTCGTCGAAACAATTTTCGTCGTGTACGGGAAGAAGGTTTTCTGCAACAACCCGTGAATAAGCCAATTGTCTACCAGTACAGCAAACGCACAAAAATACACACACTCGCACACACGATAAAGCAACACCAGCACGTACCGCGCGTCCGCCTCTTCGTGCACCCTTCTGTATTCCACCAGTGCTGCGGTGGAGAGTAAGTCAGACGACCACCGATGTTCGTCTAAAAAATAATATGTAAATAAAAATCAAAATGGCGGAGCACCCGACCGAGAAAGAGAGACACACATCCATCTCTCGAACGCCTCTCACCAGCGCCAATGACGTTCAACGAACATACAGGAGTCGTGGAGAGAGATAAAAAAAAAGAGAAATAGACGATGACACGGGCTCTCAAGAGCCGTGCGCGAGAGTGATGTTTGTGTGGGTGCAGCAGCAACAGCAGCATTCCCCCATTTCACGATATGAGTGCCTTTGTTGACAGCTTTTCCCCGCCGTGGGGTTCGTTCGTGTTCGTCGTCGTGTGCTTCACGGCGTGCGTGTGATGATGTACACAACATCCCGTCTTTTACCTGCAAGTGTGTGGTAGGCATCGATCGCGGAAGCGCTACTAGAACACGCTACCAGAGAAAAGCGAAACCCGAATCGAAATTGCAATCTTCACCACTGGCCGTAAGCAGCGCCGCTGCTGTCCGGGTTAATTCAAACACCCTTCAGGTTGGGATCGAAAATCAATAAACAGCGCTTGAGGAGTGCCCCCCACTAACCAATCAAAACCGCTTGATCTCTCCATACCCTCCGAGAATGCATCGAAAATGGTACATTGGTTCACTTTGCGTGTGCGTCATCAAACACTGATTCTGCTACTTGGTGTGCCGATCGTCATTGATTTATCGTTTCCGTCGTACAAGTCCATACAGAACGAAATGGACAAGTGACGGTGTTGGTGGTGCCGGTGGTAACGGGTGTGTCCACAATCAATTTACTTAAACATTTATGTCTGGCTATCCGCCATCAAGGGAGACGGGCGCGCATGTTTTCGATACTCTTTTTCACCCTCATGCCGGCGCACAGTAGACAATGGAAACAATCATAAGCCAACAAGCGTACACAGGGGGTTTCGGAGGTTCGTTTGTTGCCTGCGTGCTATTATTTTGTACGAAAGGAGTAGCAAGCATTAGATACAGTTGTCTCTACTGAAGATTAATTAACTTCGAATACAAAATATGCTTCATAGCGATTGTTATTCATGTATACGATATTTATAGTTTGGAACTTATTTGAGCTTGTCAACCAAAATACACTCAAACCGTAAGAACACATTGAGGAGATAGTTATGAGTCTTATTTTGGTAAATACACAGAATCATGATAAGTTGGAGGAAAAAAAAACTGAATGATTTGAACGATTTTGTTGCAGTTTCGAAAGTCAATTTATTTAGATACGAGTAACTTGCGCATATTATTTTCTGGTCGCTCAATCTGCTCCTATCATCCAAACAAAATCCCATATCTTTCGAATACACATTGCTAGAAACTTTACCAACGAGTTAAAATCATAGATTACAGCGATCAGTCACCCGGGTTTGGAAGGCTTACCCGGTGGTGGCTTTGCTTTTCGCTTACTTAGGCAGTGGGTCATATTCTTTACACCGGCAGCGAAACAAATTGCCTGCCGACTTACGACGACGCCCAGGCCAGCGTGACGCACGGTTTTAGGCGCAGAAGCAGCAGCAGCAACAACAAAATATGCGGTGAAAAACTCAGTAAAATTAACGACCCATAACGTCACGTTTCGGACCGGCACTCGTCACTCGCCGCACATTTTGGCCACAATGCGCACCGAGCGCGGCGCAAAACGCTTTCTCTGCTGTAAAAAGAAAATTTATATTCACCCAGAGGAATCCCTCCACCACAAGAGCAGCACAAAC
>JXWZ01003357.1:0-11105 GCA_000956215.1 Anopheles farauti No. 4
GGCGGTGTGAAATTTATCAGGTCGCTTCTTCTGGCCCTGCGACGCAACGATTGCAGTAAAGCTGCAAATTGGAAATGAATAAAGTACACCTCATTACAGTGGGTAGTGCAGCTTCGGCTGACGGTGAAGGGCTAGGCATGAAGGATACCCTTTATCCCAGCCCCGTGTTGGGCCGTTTCCCCGCCTCATCATCCAGCTGCTTCGGTGGGAAAGAAAAAGTGAGAAATCGAGAAGATGCACACAAAACAAAACAACAAAAAAAAACTGAAGATCAACCCGATCTCGTTGCGAACAAGATGAATTCTAATTGAAGTTTACGTTCGGCAGATCCGCTGACCTGAGGACTTGTTATCGCGTTTTCACCTGGGTGCGCCAGAGACAAGGGGGGAGAGAGAGAGAGAAGTGGCGACCCTGGGCACCCATGATGATCCGGCACCTCCCGGGTAAGGGTTCGCGGCTGCAGCACGCCCAATTATAATGATAATAATGACGGGAATGGGTGCCCCGCGGTTGATGGTGCACCGGGAAAATCGTGTCCGCAGATACCGGCAGCCGGCGGCCATTCTTCCTGTCCGTGCCTGCCCGTGTTTGGCAATCGGAAGAAAAATCACTCCTCCCGAATCGAATGCTGTGCCTTAGCAAACAGTCCAAGCCGTGGCCACCGCGGGCTTGGCTTAGCTAATCGTGAGCGTGATCGCATCGGGCTCGGATCGGAGTGAATTTTTTTTTGCATTCCCTCGGCGCAGAGTTCGCTAAATGAATTCTTTGGGCCAGGCGGAGCGTTTCGGGCACGATCGGGATGGAATGGAATTTCGGAACGATATTGCGCTACTATGGAAATGTTTCAGCCTCGTGGAGAGGATCGGTTAGCAGGGTACTATTGTTGTTTTTTTTCCCAAATTGAAGGAAACACGGCCGAGGCAACCAATTGACTCAATGCAAGCTCGATGGGAAAATAAATAATCGAAGAATAGTTTCAGAAAGGCGATATGATTAAAATTCAATCGCGTTCTCACGACATGGTGAACGTATTTCGATTGAGTTGATTAAATAATATGGAATTAAAATGTTGCATTTTTTTCTTTCAAAAAATAACTTTCTAGTTGAACAAATCACTGCCTTAGTGGATTAATCTTCAAAAATATTAAATATTTAAATGTTAACAATTGATGTGTTAACAAAATAATTCAATTTTACGCTTACTAAAAAACCCGAAATTAGTTACATTAAAAATACAACATTTAAAGCTGGTAAGATAAAAAAAACAACTTTAATCTTTGTGTTTGATTGACAGGTTTTGCTCTTAACCATTGTTTGCATAATTTTATCGAAATTGACACAGCAAACTTTTTCGTTTCGGGATAATTAGAAAATCGAGAGTTAGTTGTGGGGTATGGTTAATGTGGGTAAAGTAATCGTATGACTGATCAAATGCCTTTAATCGGATTCAGGCGGTTTTATTTTGCAACATTGATGAAGAAATTGCTTTATCATATTAATTAAAATATTTATAGAGAATTTCGTCAACCTATTTTTTTTTCATCACAATTTTTTTACTGCCATATTACTTTTACATAATGTTCAAAATTGTTATTGTCTTACGGGTATGCCCAGTTGTGGATTATGTGTCGATAGTGTATAGTATATCAACCAAAAAATTTTACTCAGAAACTTACCCATAATTTGCAATAAGCTTTTTTGTCGACCGTCAAAGTTTGCGATAGAATATTCTTTCCGTGACATATAGCTTAAGTTAAAAGAACAAAAAATAATGAATAAATGAAATTAGCTCTTGAGGATCAACTTGTGATAGAATTTCAGATAATATCGTTTAAATAACTAACAGTTTTTCTTACCTTTTTTACATGATCTTAATAATCTTAATATGAATATTTAAAGGTTCTTGAAGGTACAACAATTACCTTGTAATGAGCAAACTGTTTATGGTACAGAAAAAGTAGTTTAATGAAAACAAACCCCTTTTCTTAATAAGATACCTCATTATTAAAACGCATTAAACATACTTTGTGTACCGTCCGCGTCTCACAACCAGCCCGAGATGGGCTGCCCTTCGCTTCCAACGATCTACATTGGCCGTTTATTGCACAACTTCGCGCTGAAACCGTCGTATGTGTAAACATGGTTCGGATCTGCTAAGAGACCGTCAGCCTAACTAGCACAAAATGCGCTCGAAATGCATCGTCCTGGCACCACCCGACCGTCCCGCTGCCGATCACCAATGAGACGTAATATCATATTTAAGATTTAACTTTATCGACCGAAAAAAAAACCAAAGCCCTTGCCCGTGAAGGAAGTGGAGGAGAATTGGCAGCCTGGCTGCTGTTGTCGACATAACCGTTGTCGTTTAATTTAAGCGCATTACCATGCAATCACGGGCACCGTCATGTTCGTGTGTTTTTGCTTTCCTTTGCCGTTTTCGTTTTCCTTTTTTTTCGCCCCAAAAACCAACCCGGGTGCCTGCATTCGGTTGCATCACCGCACTCATCTGGGAACCATTTTCTTCGGCACTTCCAAGCAGGAAAAACCGTGGCGCGTTGCTTCGGTTTTTTGTGTGTGATATTTTTTTTTTTTTGGTTTTTGATTATGCTTTGTTTGCTCAATTGGTTTTTGTTTTGCTTTTGCAGCGTCCCATTCACTCATGGAAACGCGCGGAATTACATTGCATCGCACTACTGCAAGCGATGCATCTAATTTGCATTCAGTCACACATTCGCGTACCGGATTCTTGGCGTTTGCAGTAAGCACGTGCACTGTGTGGATTGCGTTGCTACCGGCTCGGATCGGAATGTGCAGTGAAGCATCAGGATGGAACCGGAACGCAAGCCAACCGGTGATATTATGGTGCAGATGATTTTTTTGGTATTTTTTTTTCAGGCTCCTGCCTTAATTCATTCCCACCGGTGCAGGTGCTGTCGATAGAAATTGTTGCTGTTGTTCGGTTCGGTGAGTTCGTGGGCTTTCCAATCGTTTCGCCCGTTCCCGACGGGGCTTCGTCCGGTCAGCGTGGGGCCTGCCGCACGTTCCGGCAGCGGAGTGACAATATTGAATGAAAACGAACGAACGAATTTCTTGCCGGCACCACCGCGGGAGTGTACCACCGGTAATGGTCGCTTCATTTCGGCAGACGGAGGAGGAAATGAGTCAATTCGATTGTTCCCATCGACACGCATTCGAACGCCCGATGACCGTGAAATCATAAAAAAGTAGCGCCCCGCATCGCATGGGCTTCTTTTTGGGCGGCCTTTTTTTTTTGTTTTTTTTTTTTGGGGCCGTGCACGGGAAATGAATACTAGATGAACGTTGCGCATGTTGTCAGCGAAAGTTAAAGCATTCGTTTTTTTGTTGTTGTTGTTGTTTCGCTCGTTCCTCTCGTTTTACCTCCATTCGTCATCATCTCTCCAGCAGAAAGCGAAGTTCCGCGCGGACTCAGCGGCATGCTGGCAGGGAACCGATCCGAACGCAACGGGCGTCTTGCGATTGGAACGAAAGTAAACGTTTACGTTTTCAAGTGCGTTCACACTGCGTGGCCGCATTTTTGTATCAACAGAAAGGAGCCGCGGCGAAGCTCCCGACAGGAATGCTGGAATCGAATCGAGTAAATATTGCAATTAAATTCCCCGAAGTAGAACCTATAACGCTTCTTTTGATCTTGGTAAGGATGGGCCTATTAAATGGAAAATCACGGGAGAAAATATGGTTCAAAGTGGCATATCTACCAATTGGAAAGCAATTTAAAGCAATAAGTGTTCTTACGATCCCGGAGTCTTGGACACAGCGGTGTATTTGTTTTTAGAAGAATAAATCAAAGTATTTTTCAGAACTTAAAAAAGGGTTTCTCTTCACAAACCACATTTTTTTGGTGATGATGCGTATGATTTCCAAAATTGGTATGAAGGAAATGCAAAATTGCGAACGATTTTTTGTGTTTATATACTACATGTTTATTATAAAATTTCTAAATTTGAAACATATATTCGTTTCACTCAACATTATTTAGAAAAAGACTGTTTGACCCAAACAACAAATAAATTTAAAAAATTTACCTAGAGTACCTAGTTCGATTATAACGTGTTACATTTTGTAGGAAAATTATTCATATTAAATATGACTTTTTTAGTATATTAAATTTGTTGGCGAATAGAAATCCGTTTCATTCCCTGAAATAATACTATAGTTAAGGATAGAAAATGAATCAGTCTCAAATAATAACTTTAATTAAATAGAATCTTTAAATAGAACATATTGATTTTAACTCGAAAATAGTTTTATTGAATAGCGATCGTAACAGCATTATCAATTTCTGACATCTTTTTGAACATAATGTAGTATCCTTTTAACGAAACCATTTAAACACAGAATTAACGTATTTATTAAAACATTTAAACAAATCACAGTGGCCTTTCAACGATTACGTAATGATTCCATAATTCAAATGCAATTTATATATTGAAGTGAAAACAATAAAAGTTAAAAAAAAATTAAATTACTTTTACGATAGTTTTGATTTATTTCTCATTAGTTGATGAGAAATAAAGCCTTGTGAAACATACTGCAAATTACTTTTTTTTAAAGAGATAATTAATGTATTTTTTATTTTTATGTATTTTGTACTTTAGATGTAATCTTCGATTTACATCTATGAAACAGATCGTTTGCCTGCTTCTGTTACTCTTTCTCTTATCAATGGTGAATGATTACAACTGCTTACACACTACGTTGACATTTTAATCTTTACTAAATCAACCACAAAAATCACAGCGCATAGCTGGTGGATTACATCGCATTAACCACAGATTAATGGTCTGCGCCAAAGCCCAGCTGAGTTTGCTCATCGCGTCACATTCCCGGCATCGTAACAGCGCTGAATGTCACCGGTGACAATGTCGCCGAGCCATTTGCACGTCATGTTTACATAGTAAACACCGTCCGAAGCGTTCAAAAACCACTTAAAACATGCGACTTTTCATGCGCAACACTTCCCGAACGACATGGGAGTGAGTAAAGGGAAGGAGGAAAAATTCGGGGTGAGAAAAAAACGGGAAAATAATCAAACACTACATTAAATCGCACGGCAAACACTGAAGTCACCAACGAGTTAAAAAAAAATCGTCACATCAAGAAAGAGTTGTGGAGCGTTTTGCGTGAGAGTGGGCCATTTATTGCAGGGCGCGCCGTCCATCGGGCGAGGGGGAGCAGTGCGTCAGTGAGTGCTGAAGCTACTTTGAATTCATTTGATTCATTCTCTGTATGCTGCGACGACCGAAAACAATTTCGGTCCACTGTAGTCCCGACCCGAGCGACAAAGGAATGGATTTAAATTCATTTTCAGCTTCCTAAATTAATGCCATTCAAACTATTTCGCCAGCTGCTCGAGTTGTAGGGAGAAGCGGGAAGAGGGGGAAGGGGAGGGGGGTGAGTTCAACGCATAGGACAGCAACCACAGAAACAAAATACCACACTCACACAACATAATAATGACCGAAAATAAAGCAAAAAAAAACCCCACTGAACGGGGCCGCATCGTTTGCATCGAAGCATGCGGCGGCTTGGGAAAAATGGCCGTAAATCTTCGCTTAATTTAAAGACTTGAGGTCGCACTTGTTTTGAATAAATTACTGGCGCGAAGATGACGTGCAGGCAGGCGAGGGAAGTAATAATAACGCAAAACTAAAGTAAGAACGCACGCCACGCCAGTGTGCAAAGTGCGAAGGCGGACTAGGACGGTCGGAATTGCCGGTGAAACAAGCCGCACGAGATGGGTGTGATTAATTATAAAATATTTTCATTACCCGTATCACCCAACGCTGGGCGTATCGCTGGTGTGCGTTCCAGAAGTCCAGCGGCATCAATCTCTCTTTCTATCCTAGATCCAGAAGCTTAGACAAACCTCTTCGCGTAAGCCTTCTTCGCGAATGGATGCGATGTTTTCTTGCCCCATCCTGGCTGCTGGCATTTTGGCAAAATCTGTTTTACTCCATGGGTTTCACAAGGCAAATAGCTACTTTGGAGCTGGCAGTTTCCTTCTTCGCTCCCGCTGTAAAACCGTAATTGACCAGCCAGAAGCTTGGATGGGTGCGCTCGCTGCACCGTGGACGGTGGAAAAACAAACGGTGGAAGAAAAACAGGCGAAACTGATTACAACTTAATTGAAAATCGATGAAATGCCTTGGCCGCCGGCCGGCTTACAAAGAACAGTAAGCTCGATTCCTCGCGAGCAGCGCATTCGGTGCGAAGTGCATGATTAATTATTAGACCCAAGAAACAATCGAGCAAATTGAATGATTTCGGACGAAAATTGAAAGCATCCGGGGGATTCACCCATGCTGAGCCGGCTGCGGCTCGTCCACGAGTTCGGCAACCGAAGCCTGATTAATGGAAAATCTAAGGTCGCTGAGGGCCGGGCGTGGCCGGTTTTTAAATACCGAAATCCTTCACGAATGATTGATTTATTGAGCGGAGGGCAGCAAAAAACTGGACCTAGCATAGATGGCGCTGGGTGGAGGAAAACGAGGGCTGAGTGAGGTGGGAGGGGAATGGGGGTTGGGAGTGTAGGGTTGATGTAAATGGATTTTGTTTGCCAATCCGACACGATAACGATTACGAGACAGCCTAGACAGGTGTTTTAACAAGTAATGAATTTGTTAGTAGCCCTAAGTTGGATTGAGTGACACTTATTATGTAAAAATAAACGCTTAAAATCGTCCATAGGGACATTATATTAATATTAAGCCACCGTTTCATACGGATACGACGTGCAGTTTATATTTAATTGAAAATAATTTTTTTCGTTAATATTCTAAGGTACAATACATTCTGCAGTCTCACATAAACTCAAAAAAGTAACATTGAAATTAAATGACCAACTTCAAACATTTGCCCCTTGGTTCATAGAGTTCACTTAGTTTACAATTGATAATTGGAAATTATATTCAAAGAAAGGAAATCTCATCTCTTTTGTACTAAATTGGATGCAGCTGGAACAAAGTAAATATATTTTAACGTAGTAATAATAGCTTGATAGCAAAAAATTGGCTCGATAGTTGAAGAAAAATGTTCAAAAATAAAATAAAACTATAAATTTGAGGGTGTTATAATTAACTCAAATTTTTCAACGTTTTCTTCTATCATTTTAAAAGATTCTTCAATTTCAAGGTGAAATTATTTCGTGACTGATTGTATAAATGTTTCGTCTTGAAAGGTTCAAGACTAACCCAAGATTATGATCACGAAAATATTGAAATAATTTCACATATCTCATTTACTTATGGGTGGTAAATATTTTTCTCCGTCAAACTAATCGGCTTTCAACAAATGGTACAATTTTGAAACATTACCATGAAACGGGAGAGTTCAAATTAAATTTCAACTTTCCACGAACCTACTGACGACAACTTCTTCTCCCTCGTTTAGCAACAAAAATCCAATCTAGAGACGCACAAAAAAGTGCAGTTTCGACTTTTTATTACTTTCCACCCTGTTGGCGTAAGCATTTGCACGAGTTTGTCCAAGAAGTTATATGCTTCTTAATTAAAACATAACAACCCGTTCGCCCGCCGCCCGGTTCCTTAGCCAATTTCGTGTTCTCTTTCTTCCTTCATTTCTCTCTATTTCGCCGGGAGAAATAGAACAGCCTTGAACCGCGTGAGCAGCCTCAGTGGTAGCTAAAAAAATAAAAAATTAAAAATTAAAAAAAACGGTGGAATGAAAATTCACAGAAAAAGGACGAACACAGAATCGGCACGGCTCGCTGTTCCCGCTGCTTTTTCGATCAAGCAGATCCCTCCGCAAGCAGGACACATAGGCGAAGCCGAGCGCAGAGAAGAAGTTTTGAGATTTATGGTGGCAGGATTCCCGGGTCGGGGCCAACAAACGCAACAGGCTGATCAGGCGGCCGTGCCTGGCTATCCTGGTGTGGTGAGGTTGGAGTTTTTTTTGCGCCGGTACCTTCACTAACCTACCACCTTTCCAACCGTGATCGCCGTTCCCGTAAGCGTTTTTCATCGTCGTCGTTGGGTGGAGTCGAAAATGAGTAATGGACAGTGAGGAAATATTTCATTCCTTCCTTGCCATTCCGCACCGCGGCACCGGCGGCTCCTCGGGGTGTCTCGGGAATGTGTCAATAAAGCGAAGGAATCTATCCATCGGTCACCTTGCCACGGTTCGATCCGCTCAACCGCGGGAGACAATCTTAGCGTGACCGGGCGCTTCCTTCCTCGCATAAAACAATAGGAAATATTTCGGAGGCCACCAAAAACCGTGCCTAACCGTGTGGTGAGCGAGGACGGGCCCACTGTTGCCCGGCCGGGGATGACTCAGTTAGTTTTTTGATCTTTTTTTTTAGCTGTAGCGTTGCTGGCCCGGTAGAAACCAATCTTTTCCACGGTTGACCGACTCAAATTCACACTTTTCCGGTCGCTTGGATTCCGGGAAGCTCCGGGGAAGGGTTCGAAAAAGGTTCTTAAGGTTTTGACTGTTACCACGGGGCGCTTTTTTTCCATAAATCTCTCGGAAAAGGTGTGCAACGACAATTAGCCCGTATTTACGTGCGCCGGGGAAACTATCAACCGACGCAGGCGGCGTATCGGTTTCGTTGTCGCGATTGCAGATTTGGTTGATTTACCATAGTGCTGAGGAGAAGAAGGGAAGTTGGTTTTAATAGTGTGGAAAAAAAGTATTCCCAATAAATTGTGATACTCGAAGTGCAACAGTAGAGAATCGAATGCTCAATAAATCTGTCGATCGTTTTCATGCACTTCCCGCGTTCTCGCTGGTCCCAAGCGTTTTGAATCATTAAACTATTCATAGCAAGCAGATTTATCGTACGCTTGGCATACGTATATTTTATACTTTCTCCATTCTCGATCGGGTACTAAACAGAATAATGTTAACTACCGTATCACCGCCAAGAACACGATCGAACTCCACACCACGGGGCGTATATGCCATCAGCACCAACCATCAGCTAGCTATGAATGAAAATAAAACATAAATAACATCTCGAATTGCCATCACTTACCGGGTGGGTAACGAATACGCAAAACGCACTTGAACTTCAACCGAAGATATTAATTTCCGTTTTATTGGTGCGTTTTGTGCATCGTCTCCGCGTTGTGGACACTTTTAAGTACCTCCCCCTGGCCCCGAAACGTGACCATTTTAACGATCCTGAAACTGCTTCCATAAGCCTCCTCCATGATCGTCCGCCATACGGCTCGATCGGGAGAGTCCTCTCCTTCGCTTCCGGGAGGACGCCGGTGGGGGGTCGGGTGGCGCAGTCAGGCGAACAAATTGATCGCATTCGTTAAAATCGTTTAATAAAAGCAAATCGCACACGGGGTGGCCCCGTTGGCGAGGTGTCGATGATTTATCCCGCACCGGAGCAACCGCTCGAGCTCGTTACGGTTGCTGGGTGGGCCGGTGGTGGTTTCACCGTACAATGCAACAAAGTTCCCGTATGCAAAGTGTTTTGCATACGCTCGCGGGACGGAATCGATTTAAAACGCATCGTACGCTCATTCGTTTGTCGTGAGCATGAGCTTAGAGATTGTGATAACAGTTCGTTAAGGAGCCGCTTGTGACGGAGATTATGGTCGTACGAAGCGCGACCCGCGATGAAGGTGATGAAGACGGAGACCGTCGTATCAAAGGCGGTGAGATCCTTCGGTGAGATTCTGCATGGGGATGTGCACGCAAATTGGACGTTTTCTGTTCCCTCCCCGGAGCCGGGCTGGAAAGGAAAGGCGCTTTCCACGGGCTTGCGTGAAGGCCATCATCATTTCAACCGTCTCGTTTACAACGGTCGAAAGCATCTCGGGGGCGTAGGTTGGACTACATTGTCGTTTCCATTCCCGTCCCGGTTCGGAAGAGATGATTTGTCCCCCTTGGCAGCATGATAGAGGAGATTTTTCCACCTCCTCCTCGCCTCTCTTTCTCCGCTACAACGATGAGAAGAATTTCCTCCCGGGACGTATTACGTCAGTTTGGCGGCTTGGAGCACACCGGCACTGTATGTCCTGGATTATGTAACGCAAACCGTTGCGCCAGTCTGTCTCGGGATAATCACGTGTGGAATGTGTACAACGACAAAACCCCAGACTCTGACACGTGTCAGCGTACTTGTGCAACCACCGTATCGAGGGATATCGAGCCTTCGAAACGGATGACAGATCCTGGCAGAGGTAAGCATAGCAATCGGCAACCGTACAAGTGGCTCGGACCAACCGAAAAAAAGGGGAGGTGATTATATTTTGATTTCTGCACGCACACAAACTTCCCGGAAGGTGCATTACTCAACGGGTTCCCGGAATAATCGGCATTCAGTGTGGGAAAGAATCGCCAAATCAAACGATAGAAAGATGTGTTGGGGTGTCGAGTACCACAATCAATGTAACAGTTGAGCGAAAATTGGAGAAAAAGTCAGCATGCCATCGACAGTATCGTCGTTACACGTCAAGCCAGTTCGCGGAAAGTTACTTATGACGGATAAGCCGTGGGTGGGGTGTATATTTATGCAAATCATACCGAAACCTTTTCACACAAAGTTCGGATCAGTTTTACCTCGGAGCCAAAGATGGTTTATGATTGGTTCAATGGTTTATTTTCAAAAATTCTACACCACAAACTCGAGGTGCGATACGTTGTGTTTAATTTGGATCCTATAAAATCTTTTTAAAAAAATGTCATATACCGCTGTATAATATAATTTATATATAAGATACACTCATAGCTTGGAAATTGTGCTTAATTCTAAGCTAAGGCTTTGATAGAAGCGCGTGAAAAAAAATTGATGTAACATTAAAAACCATTCTCATGAAATACAATGAATTAATAAAAAAAAATCAATTATGTAAAATAAATATTTTTATTTGCCTAATTTTCAAGCCTTAAACAACTGAAACATATTGCGAATTATAAACACTGATTTGTTGGAAACTAAACAAATTTCACAAATGTATATAAAATGCTTGGATGCTTTTTGTAAGGCTTTGATTGAACCGAATATAAATGAATAAGGATGGAAGCAAAACTAGTTCATGAACATTTTGATGAACATTATGTTCCACAGGAACGTTTTAATAAAAAAA
>JXWZ01003359.1:0-24713 GCA_000956215.1 Anopheles farauti No. 4
ATATAGAAGTTCGTTCGTTCCCCCCGTTTGCTGCCCGCGCCACGGTTTGTGCCAAAGCGAAGCACTTCTTTTGCGCGGTGAAAAATCGCTGAAAGAGATAAATTACTTTATGATACAATATCGTAGTACGATCGGTTTTGTTGCTGACGAGAGGTTTTCGGTTTCGAAACATCCCGCTGGTACGATAGTTGGCGTTGGGTCGCCCGCGGCACGGGCGGCCGAACCTTTAACGGTGTGGGATGTTCCTGGCCGGCGCGTGTTGACGATGGTTATTAGCTGGGATGTGTCAGCGGATTGGCGAATGAGTGGCAAAATTGCAAACGACATCCGCGTGGCCAGCCCCTCCGCCACCAGCGCGACGATGGTGTTGATGGTGGCCGACAATTAATTATTCCATTATTCTCACCCGAGTTGCGAATTTTGCGCTGCGCCTCGGTGCAGTGTCGATGATTTGCCGAAGAGTTATGGATATATTAATCTTAGCGACTGTTCAGCTGCTCGAGGCGGAACTTCACTCATTCATACGTCGTGGCGTGGCGTGGATCATTTGGATGTTTGTGAGTGGTAATCTCCAACTGGTACCAGCGGTGACATTATCAAACCATTATTCACCGACGAAACAATCGCCCGGTGTCGGTGCTTATCGGTTTCATCGCATAATTGACGAGCTTTCTATGCTTTTATGGACTTGTGCTAGTTGTATTAGCTTCGCGAATGCCTTTCAACAATCAAGGTGTCGTGGAAGGTGTCGAAGGTGAGCGTAATGTTTTCTCGAAAGAAATTAAATTAGGCACAACATTCCCTAGCATCATGTAGTAGCTGCTCCATAAAGCGCTTTACGTACCACAGCAAGTAACGCGTCTCATAACGCGCCGTGTTCCAAAAGAAACTCCATCCCTTCGGAGAGGTGAAATATGTTTCATCTCACCATCCGCTTCTGCAAAGGAACGACAGGCACCAAGTAGTACTTCCAGCAAGGTAGTAAGTTCAGTAAAGTTGACATCGTCCGGGATGAACACGCACGTCATATGTTGTGCGCTCCAACACGATCACAGCAGGCCACTGTAATGACATTCTCCCTCCGTCGCACCGGAAGAACACCCGGACTTCTCCCAAGGTACGCATTTTTCTTTCCGAGACTAGCGTTATTTTTCTTTTTTTTTTCGTTCCGTCGTCCCTTCCCAAGAACCCGTCTGAAGGGATCATTCACTGCGCTCTACTTCCGTGGGACGCAGCGAGGCTTTGGCTTACCACCTGCACCCCCTTGCGCTCCACCCCGAACGGGGCAAAGCTCTTCATGCGTTAAGCTTTCCTCCCGGTCGTTTCGGTTCATATTTTGTAGCGAGGTGGGTTTTTTTTTCTTCTCCTGCTCCTGCTGTTCGTTGTTGCGTAGGATGTGCGTCGTCTTGTGTCGTTAGCGGGCCGGACCGGGCGTCGGGGAGGATATCTCGCGTCCGAGGCTTATGCTGTGCCACTTTGCGCACACCGAGCACCACCTTATCTATTTCTATGACATTTTCTTTCGTTGTCTTTTTTTCTTTCTCTTCCCCCCCTCGGTGGCCATGACTCTGTGCCAACGGGAAGAACCATCAGAACCATTTACCAGCGTTGGTCTAAGCGCCAACCAACACATACGCATATACGTGTGTGAGCGCACGTGTGTGTGTGTGTGTTATCCCATCGCGACAAAATTGGTGCTGAGGCGTCCCAGGCGATCACTTCACGACAACCTGCAACGTGTCCGTGTCCATAAATAATGCTCATTTTCCCCATGGCTTAATCACGTTGTGCGACATTTACGATTCGGGACCTATAAATCATTCTCGCATGAGCACAGCGGCAAACAATGTGTTTTCATTTTAGCATCGTCGCCGGTGGGGAGGGGTTTTTTTTTGGTTGGCCTGCCCACCTTCTGTCACCTTTCTTCCGCGTGCGGTTTCGCGAGCGGTGCGTCACCTTCGGTTCGGTTTCCCGAAAGTAGGTGGCGTTTATCAGTCTCCTCGGTAATGATATTGTGTTGGGCTGGGTTTTCTTTTTGTTTTGTTTCCATCTATCTTCCCTTTGGTTTTCGTGTTCATCCCGTTGTTTGAAGGATTTGCGTGCTGTTTTTTTTCCTTCCTTACTCGTTGGTGTTTGCTCCTGCCATCGCAAGACGGGAGGGTAAGAACATTTACTTTCTCCACCGCTAACTACACTTCGCAGGCCTATCCAAGCACTTATGGGGCAGGGAATTTGAATGCATGCGCGTGTGTCTAGGAGTTCTGGAGGGAGGCACGCTCCGGGAACGACAGGAAAGACAATGTTGATTGCCTGGATCGTCTTGGGCGGGTGGCTGGAGTTTGGAAGGTTGTCGACGACATTAGGGAAGTAAGTCAGTCCTGTTGAGGAAGTGCTCGTGTTAGAAAGAAGATGTAGAAGGGAGTTTGTTTTTATTTTTGTTTGGCTCCCTGAAGTAAGGCCCTTTTCCCGGTGACGTTGGCGGTTGGAATGTGTGACTTTTCTGTTGACTCCTTTCACCAGCGTTGGGGCGCGGGACCATAATTGGTTGGCATCAGGAACAGTGCGGGGATTTTGATTAAGCGTGATGAAAGGTGGATAGAATAAGAAGATAAATCGAGTAGCAACTATACATTTCCTTCTTCAATTCCACAATTTAAAAGGAGAATTTTTAAATTATTAAAAAAAAACTTATGTTCAATATTAACTAAAAAAATATACCTTTTATAATGCTGCCCGCCCCTGACAACTCTAGATCTTTAAACATCTGTACACCAGCATCTTGGTTGCTTTCTCGCCCGTAGCATTCTTTCGCGCTCGCTACTCTGACAAAGCTGTTTATGATGTCGTTTGTAGCTTTTATTGGTGTGCGTTCGGAGAAGCTGGCTTGTTATTCGAGTTTTTCTGCTGATAAAAATAAACAAGGTCGCATATGATGGAAGGTATGGTGCCGGGAGTGGCCGAGAAGGGGAGGGAACGAAAAGGAAAAACATAAGCCCAACGTGTGAAGACGTCGTGGCGAGGGAAGTCAGAACTCGTGATAATTTACAAACATCGTTCACGCACACATTCGCAGCGCAGGACCCGTTTGGCTGGAATATTAGGTCCGTACGCTCGTACAGTGCTCTGTGCTCGGAACGATTAAGGTTTTTGATCACCAAAGTTCTTCCAGACCTCCAGACTCACCGACACGCGTCCCTTTCACCGGTTTGCACAATCCGTCTGCGACAATATGGCGACGCGTTGTTGCCATCGCGGTGACGTGGAAACTCGGGACTTGTTTTCATTATGTGCAAACGATTAAGATGGCAATTAAGCTTTGATTTACCGGAGACCGTTTGTGCCGGCGAAAGTTCAAACGGTGGTGGTGAGGCGAAGGTGGCGTCATTCTTTTCTTTTCGCGGGAAGCGGCCGCAGGTTGGGAATATTATTACCGTCGCTCCGGTTAGCTTAACTGCTCTGCAGATTGTCGTTTATCAACACCCGGCCCGGTGAGTCTACCGCGCGTCAGGTGCGTTGTCGGTGGGTTAATTATTGATTTTACCGTGTTATGTATCGTAAAATTGTTCGTTTTAAAACATGGTAAATATTCCGCTGTTAACGTTTAACGGTTATGAGCTTAAGTTGAGCTGTTTTTTTACACAATTATCGTTATCTTCGTGAAGGGATTAAAACGATTCGTCGATAAAATAACGAAAAGCGATACTAGCGGGAGGCCGGTTTCCGGTTTCCATGGATAATTAATCTAGCCAAGCTGGAAGGTTATCCCGGCACGAGCTGCTACTGCCACCTGCATCGTGTCATTTTTCGGGAGCCTTTAAATTCCTGTGGGACCGGGCCGTCGCATACACGCCGAGACATTTACACTTGAAAATCAAGCGAAGCAAATATTTACAATTGATGCGAGATAACAATTTCCGCATATCGCTTTGAAAACTAGTCCTTCGGCATCAAATATTTAACTAGGACCTAAATTCACCACAACAGCCGGGCCGGCGGCTAGGGGAAGTTTGTGGCGCTGTCATTAAAAAATCAAGATAGTGAGCCTGCGCAACACCTTCTGGAAAGGCGAGCGCGATGGTTTTTGCTTGCACGGCTGGCGAACGTCTTGGAAAGGAGCGTATAAAGCCGGCAAATCGTACCCTTCACCGTTACTGTCCCACGTGTGGTTGAAGGAGCAAAAAAGAATCTTCCAACCGTTTGTTTGGAACGCTCACCGTCGTTCGCTTTTCCGTGCTCCGTTTGGCCCGTAGGTCAGGCAAAGGGATAAAGCGTCGAGATTACCCTTTTGCACGTTCGCTCGCACGTTCGTTTCGGGTGTCTAGGGAAACCGGAATTGGCGGCATGTAGTGCCGCTGAGTGTGCGGTACACCATAGAAATGAATCCGCTTCCGCTTCCGCCGTCGTAGCTGAACGCAGGAATTGGGGTCTCGTGGTTGTCGTGGGGCGAAAGCGGGAAACGAACGGGACCGGTGCTGGCAAACTTCCTTATTAGGCTAGCCTTAGTCCAATATTTGTTCCCGCACCCGGGCAAACTTTACCCGTTTGTCCTGGTTTCCACACACACACATGCATGTGTGTGTGTGTGTTCCGGAACCGAAGTGAAACCGGAAGTGGAAAAGAGAACGATTCCTGGGCTCGTTTCTCCCCGAAGCGTCGGGAAGGATCTCAAAGAAGGCACCCGGTGTGAGGATGCGTCTCGCAAGCGGGCGCTTTTTCAAAAATAATACTCCTTGACCCAAAGGTGCTGCTGCTGCTGTAGTGTCGTAGTGCCCTTCTTAGGCCACCGGATGTCCTGTCGGCCCTTCGCCCTGGTTTGAGGATCTTTTTGGGAGGTTTTTTTTTTTTGGTATGTGTGTTCATCAAAGCGGGCGAAAGACCAAGACACAAGGCACGGTATGTAAAAACCCGTCCACTCCACACACTCCTCACTTGCTGCTTCCCTCAGCTTCACATTTTGTGGGTCACAGTGTAACAAACCTGGAAAAAGGTGGCTTAAGCTCCGTACTGGAAGTGTCGTTTCCTTGTCTTTTTGCGTTCGATGCTGCACCGCTTGTACCGAGCGATGCTGTGAGGCGAGATGATGGTACGGTACGGTGAATTTCCATTTTACATCAAGAAGCATTCAAATTTGCTTCTTCAGAACGAAGCACGTGGCTGGAGTGCTCGATGCGGGGATGATTTTGTGAATGTGTGTGTGTGTGTGTGTGTGTGGTTAGCTCCATTTTATGTTCTTTCTTTTGAGATAGAGCTGGTGTTCCGGGTAATCTAGAGCAAGTATTTAATTATGGCTTATAAGGTGAAAGCACCTTACCATGAGGTAAGATTCGTGTAACATGCCGGGCTTAATTGGAACGTACGTACTGTTCAGGTTCGGTTCAGAGAGCCCCATTTGCACGGATGCGCCTGAAAGAAAGCAGCGTAGACAGTAGTGTGAGTAGAAAATAGACCGCTCAAATAGTTTACAAAACTTCCTGCGGTGTAGTTTATTTTTATGTTATATTTATAAATTTTATATATATCAGACAACTTCCTTCCGTGAAAGCTTGTGCAATTTAATGGGAGCAATCATTTGCCTACTTTTTCGGCGCTAAGAGGGATAAAATCTTCACAACCATCACCGGGGTCTATTTTTAGTACACCAATTTACATAAAGCCGTCGTGGCGGAGGTTTTCCCTTTCCGGTAAATGCCGGACAACAGAATCGCCCACTCAACCAAAGCTTAACAAGGGCAAGGGAAAGGTTGCTTTTATTAATAGAATCCGAATAGTCCCATCATTTACATCACCATGCCATCTCATCATCTTTGTAGGTTTGTTTCTGTGTCTTTTTCTCGTTTTTTTTTTTTATATACGTCTGCCATCTGATCGACACAGCTGCTGCGAACACATTTGATCGATTCTCAGCTTCACATGGAAAGCTCCGTTTATTGGTGGCTGTTTATACTGCAACGTTTAGCAACACACCGCATCGACAGTATCGTTTCGGATGGGATGAAAACTAACGTTCCTTTAAATTGTGCAACCTCCCCCGTGGCGTGTGACAAAGAAAGTGATTATGAGCGGATTTAACACCACATTCACCACCGAACCCGGCACAATGGGATGAAAAAAGGGCTCGTCTATGAAAAGCATTCCTTTAGTGACTCCTCGCTTGTTGAGCAATAAAAAACTAGAAAAAGGAAAAAACGATGATGATGATGACGACGATGGTTGTGTCTCGTTTATTCTGTGTCAAAGTTTTCTCGCTTTCTCGCTTCGCTTAACTATCGTTGCTTATTTTTCCTCCTCCAGAGGAGTGTGAGCCATACAGCCGCCAGCGGCGGGTTAAGATGGGCTGGACGCTGTCGTGGTAATTCAATGGACTGTTCCCGTAAGCCGTTCCCTATCGGTGATGGGTTCGGATGGGGGAAGAAATAAGAAGGGAAAAGATCTTCCGTCCATTGACGGAGGCCGTATTGAGCGTCGTGGCTGGTGCCGTCTCGCAGTCCCGCCGTCAGCCGCTTACACGTAAGTGTCATTGTTAAAGTCAATTTAGTTTGATTGAGAAATTGAAATTTGATGTTATTTTTCTCGGCAGTTTCGTCGGGAGGTGGCTTCAATTGTGGGTCTGGGATGGGATGGGGATTATCATAGCCCTTTTTCCCCTTGAAGACGGTCACGGTGGAAGACGAACAACGCCACGGTTGGCTTGGTTAGATTTACGACGGCCCGCTCGCTAATGGAGCCGCTCTATTAAGGGTTGAAGGACTCGGCGAGAGTAAGAGCCTGTTATTGTTAGCGACTGGGTGGACGGAGCATCGAAATTGTGGTTGGCAGGTTCTGTGGTAGACTCGGTGGGTACATAGAATGATGGAGCTAAGAAGGAAGTCACTTTTGCGAGGGCGGATGTGATCGCGATTGGCGGTGATTGACGAATGTTTTTTGGAAAGATAATCATTGAGGACTATTGCAAAGGTTTGGTTAAACAAGTGGCTACCTGATGTTTATTCCATACTTTAGCTTACTGTTTTATACATTTACTTTTATTTACAATCTGCGAAAAAAGCACATTTTTTAAACGTCATTTGTTGTTCATTATTTACCACAGTAAGCTGACCTTTGGTTCGGAAGTAAAAAATGAAAGTCAGTTTTAATTTTTAAACATGATTAAATAATTAATCACACCCTCTACTAACAGCATCACCACCGGTGACAAGAATAGCTATCCATTTCAGGCGAAATGTTCCCATTTCGTTACAAAAAAGTTGATTGAACATTTATTAGCTTGCCCATGATCGGTGGGTAATCAATTAATGAATTGAGCTTTTATGAAATCATTGCATCAAAGGCGTTCTTTTATTTGTGTGGCCCGTTGCCCCGCGCGTACACAACAACTGTCAGCTATTTTATATTGCAATTGAAATAATTTACCACATCTGTCACGTTCGCTTCCAGCTTGAGTGTGGTTGCTTTGGGAGATGAAAAAAACCTCCAGCTTTTTTCGATTAAAAATGCAAAACAAAAAAAAACGGTGTTTGCCCACCGCCATAAATATTGGTTAGGGGTCAATGGACGGTTGGCTGGGAGTTGGAGTCGGGGTTTTTTTTTGTTTCCAGCACGGGAAAGAATTTTTCAAATTGCCAGCTAATGGATTGGTCCGTGTAATGCTATTTGAACTGAATGATTTAGCATTACGTCGGTGATTGAGGTGAATTATTGATTGAAACATAAACATACGACTCCGACCCCAACCCTCTCTGCCCTGCCTGATTCCATTTCCGGGTGGCACTGGGAACGGTGCCACCCGGGTGCTCGAGAATTGTAGCGAAATCTGTGCGCTTTACAGTTGTAGAAAAATGACATGAAATCAAACCAAACATACCCGACTCACCTATATGTGAACTCGTTAAAGTTTTATCACACCCTACCTGGGGGCAGGCTCTCGCCAAAGGGGAGGAGAGGGTCAACCACCGACCGGCAAAGTATACATTAATCAAACAGGGGTAAGTATTAACTTGTACCACTACTAGCCGCCCATTAGCCGGACGAGTGTTGAACGCTCAGCCAAACCAACTAATCCGTCATTGTGTTTCACCCGTCGTAGTTACGAATGTAGTGCTGCTTAAGTTGAAATATGTTGGGCAATGGATAATCATGTGGGGAAGACCGTATCCCCTTTAGTACCGCATGCGAAGCTTTATTCGTCAAAAACTCACCTATGACGGGCGGATTGCCGGGAAAACGAGCATGGATGAGCTGGTGCGAAACGAAGCAGAAAGATCGGAAGTCTTCAGCCTTTTCACACGCGGTGTTCTTTTGAAAGGAATTTTATTACGCTTCCACACCGGCTGAGTGATTAATTAGCAATCAATACTAATAATTCTATTCATTAGGATCCCCATCTCTACCGGTACTGCCGATTGGCGTATGGGAGTTGGTAGGACGAAGGGCAAGCAAAAAATACCGCTACTATTGAAAGCTTCATGAGCGAATGTGATTTAAACCACATGTTGTTGGGGAGGGTGTAGCGAGGGTAGGATCGATGGAGACGGGCTTGCTTGCAATGTTTTGCGGTTTTCTCTTTCACGCACTGGAACGTACGGTCTGTTATGCTCGGATTGATTTAGTGGCGGCTGTATTCCATTGCAAAGCCTATCAGTCATTACCTGAATTCACTCTTTTTCATTCCCTGCCAACACTCGTTCCGGACCGGAATGTTGGAATATCCTTTTGACGGATGACTCGTTAGATGTTTGAAGTGGGATGAATACTATACCGGTGAGAGGTTTGCTCCATTTCGAACACAAGCACCAATGATTGCATGGAAAAGTGTGCTAGTTCTGAGATAGTTAAAGCACCCATTGAAAATAAAACATTGCTGAGTGTAAAATTGTACTAATTTGTATATTTTTGTTATACGCCTGAAAGTATGCAATGTATCCCAAACATTTGTATGACTCTTTTCACTGGTCAACTGGTTCAAAATTTATAAACAAAACACAGCTATTGTAGAGCTTTAACATTCAACTTATACGTGCGAATTGATTATGCTCAGCGCACTTCACGAAGCAGCAGCAAAATACTAATCATCCACCACCGAATATTCATTTTTCATGCTAAACAACGCTACACACATGAATACCACATCATGCTCAATAGAAAGTGGCCCAGGTTGTTGAGGGTAGCGTCTTGTTGCTAGGTTCGTTTACAACTCATCGGCTTAAAGGACACACCCACCCGATTCATACACACACACTTTCTCTCTACTCCCACCCTACTTCCCTATCTGTAGTCATTCGGCGTGCTTTTGTAAAAGTTTTCCCTCGTTAAGCTTTCGACTTCTCGACCCCGTTCGGGGTTAGAGCGAAATGGCACGGAAAAGCCCCTATCCTCCGCCGTGCGACGCTAATATACATATTTATGCTTACGTTCACCGTTTGATTGCATACCACCCAGTCAATCTTTGGCCTACCCTATGGTCCCCACCATTCACGCAACATACTCACGGCGTGTGCGAGCGCTCCGTTTTGGGTCAGTCGTCGAATAGCTTTGGAGCGGTTGCGTTATATCATGTTTGCGTGTAGAATTGCAGCCATGCTGATGATGTGTCTCCGTTCTGCGATGTGCGATTGAGGGTGAGAATAGATGGAAGAAGGGGAAGTGTTTACGCGTTCGGCGTTGTTTGACAGGTTGAACAACGAGCAAACATCGATTAATCATAATACGATTTATATTTTATTAGGAATTCGCCCGCGGGTGCTTGGACGGGCGAATGGGGAGCGTGTTTTATGTTGTCCGTGCCGTGTCGCTTTGAAGCGTCCTTGGAGCGGGTTGTCAACGGTTGGTTCGAATTTCATACACACTATTGGGTAGTTAGCGCGTTCTTGTAAGCCGGAATCGAATTACTGCACTGCTTTCACTCTGCGCCGGGCACAGGTGTTTGGGCTCGTTACGTGGTCGGCCCCAAAAATAGGTTTTCAGCGAGCCACGAGCGGGCGTGAGACACTATTCGACGCGGGCGCGGACCCATCCCCGTCCGTTCGGTGGTGTCTTGTTCGTCCAATTTCGCTTGATTGTCATCCTGCCCTGTCCTGTGCCAAGGTGACCGATTTTTCTTGATTGATTACAAACACCAGTCGGTCTCGGTAAGACAAACAGGACGATACGGCCTCAAGCATCCAGTGGAATTCAGGCCACTGCTGTGTGTTTTTTGGGTCTGTTTGGACTTACTTATTGCTTTTGTTGCCAGCGATTCCCATGTGGTTCCACCAGCAAGCCTTGGTGGTGAGAAATTTCATTAAGATATTGCTGATTGCTTACATTGCCCGCGGCCGAGCCGATCCGGGGACGAGCGACCATGTCGAATTCCGTTATTGTCTTTTTGGTGTCCCGGGGTGCGGCTGCGGTTGCGGAGAGGAACAGTAACGTGATTACGTGAACGATATGATTGAGGTATGGTTGTGCTTTTGCCGTCGGTGCGAATTGATAAGAATTTTTTAGTTAGTTAAGCACGTTGATTTCATGGTTCCGGTTTTGTTTCGGCGAGGAGATGAAGAAAATCCATCATTTTTTCCATTTGAAAACTTGTTTGCCTCGTCCATAATTCGACAGAAGTCATAATTCCATTGACTTTGGAAGCATATTCCGTATGCATTATCTATTTGATTGGTAAATATTTGCTCAACGCAACCAACATTCATCGCAAACCCATCCAAAAAAACTCTATCCATAATCCTTCCTGCATACCGTGTGCAGAAATTCTGTTGTCGCATAAAACCAATGTACACCACACACACACACAAACACACCCAGGTGGCTAGTGGATAAAATATTTTAAATTTGCTCTTCGCTTTCGCACATCTTTAATCAGCACACTAAATAAAGCAGCAGCTCAATATTTACTGCGGCGCTGGTCGGAAAATCTGATTGATGCAAACAGTGCGCTCGCTTCGGTGGTCAATTTTCATAATCCGTTCACCGCACGTTAAGGCGGGGGTGGGGAATGGTGCGAACGGTGCGCGGTCATCCTTAAGCAAACTAATTTGCGGATAAATTGTGGACAGCGACTGCAGTGTAAACGGCGAAACCCCTGCTGGCCTTTTGCCCTGTTTACGGGGCAGCATATGGAGAGCTGATTCATGGTGATAGTTCAAATACGTTTTAAAAAATTGACAGGCAATGAAACAAAAATGTGACGGGTAAGCAAATCCCAATTACGTATGGTTTATAAAATATTTTTTTATGTTTTTCCCGTATTGGAAAACGATTTAAATAATTGTGTATTGTGGTTTCGTATTATATCATGCTTTAATAACGTTTAAAAGTTTGTTTATTAATCTAGTAATGGTTTTTAATTTATTAATATTGATTGAAAGCTATTTCTTTAAATATGACAATGGCTAAAGGTGACATCTTGGTTGCTTGGATTGCATTTTTTTATTGTGAAACGCCCAAATGTATGCAATTAATTATTTTTATTCTTTCCATTTGTGAAACCTACTCAATTTATTAACAAAAAATTTACCACAATTATTACATTGATCTCACTTCAATCGCGATGGCGACTTTTCCACGTGTCATTCACTGTAAGTACGCGCGGGCATCAACAGGAAAAGTGGATACAGTCACATTTCGGGTGGGTTTGCTCGGTGGAAAATCTGACTGACAACCCCAAAACCTTCCACGCCCAGCACGGCGGAAGGGTGGATTAATCACGCTGGCGTTATATTTACATTTGAAAGCTAGCGTTGATTTTCATAAATATGTAAATTTATTACGACACATCATCTATTTTCGGGCGACGGAAGAGAGAAGTCGGAGGCAACATTGGGGGAGCTGTTGGTTGAGGACACGCACGGATCAATTGTCCGTGTAGGTTTTTTTTTTGTTGCCTGTTGGAAGCGTACAACCGTTCGCTCCGGTAGCAACAGCAGCAGGGTTCGTTTTATCGCGCTCCAATAAATCATAAATCACATTTCAGTACTCGAAACGAACATCGATCGTTTGTCGATGGGGATGCGCTCGTGTACGTTCGCGGTACACGCTCGTTTCGTTTGTTGCTCGCCTTGGCACGGTGCCACGGTGTCCGTTGCGCGGATACGCCGTGCTCGGAGGGGTGTAAACCTGGCACAACGCAACGAGGCAACGTTGGTGGAGGGAACGAAGCTTCACATCGTCTAGAGCAGCACTCGAAAAAAGTGTGTGTGTGTGTGTGTTTTTTTTACTCTGGTTCAATGTACCCACGTACGGTGCACTGTGGCGCGGTAGTCTCAATCCAACGTACGTGCGTGTCAACCTTTACGCCATGTGTGTATGTCAACATATAATCGACACCAGCTCCATCTCACTCACGCACGCACGCACGCGAAGGATTTCTGTTGAAATGGCATTAAAGAAAGCCTCTCGACGACCCTCCGTAGAGAGAATCCACCCATTTGTGCCAGCTGTCTCGGTTTTATGCCGTCCTCCAGCGCTTGGCGGCGTCCTCCAGCTATCTCCACAACGACAAATCACGGTTTTCGATTGGCGGATGGAGGAGCGGCCGGTGATAGAAATAACATTATTACCAGCGCAGACAAGCAACCAGCCAAGCTGGCAGCAAATATTGATGCCCGGGAGGGCAAAATTGAAAATAACAATAATAAAGCAGAATCCATCAAATAATTCGCTCTGCCATGATTTGCGCTGCCATCGGCGTTATTTGTTGTTGCTTCCGTCATGTGCCCGGGGGGGGGGGGGCAGCGGGCGTTGTCGGGAACATATTTTTCCTATTTTTCAATTCCGTTCCCGCCCGCATATGTGAGCCTGCTCGAGGTGCGAGGTGATGATGTTTGAGATATTGCTTAAGCTCGCTTCGTACGCGGTGAGTGTTTGCGCGGGCGGCGAAGGTGTGATTTAAGGTGGTTAAATTTGGACTGTTTTTGCTGCTTGATTTTGATTTCCTTTCCACATTGCTTCCTGTTTCGCGGCAGGGGAGGGGGGCAAGGGAGATTTCTTATCCTTTGCCACTCCGCAAGAAAGGAAGCATGATAGATACTGAGATGAGAGGATGGATTTAGCCGTTTTGATTTATTCATTGCGATTGTTTCGCGTGGAGATTGTTTGCACAGGAGTTTGTGTGTGTGTGTGTGCTGGGCTTCAACACACACACACACATGTGTGAAGAGTTGGAAGGATTTATGAGTAATACTTTAAGCTTCCAAGACGCATGGGAAGCTGTGATTCAAGTGTGCTTGTTATTGCCTTGTGGCGTTGAGTTGGGCTTAAATATTGAATTTCGTTTTACTTTTTTTTGGATGAGATTACCAAACTTTTTCACTGTGTGTTTCTATTTTGTGTCTTTCCAAACATTGCAGCAGAAAAGAGGCTAAATATATGGAATGCTTCTACATGCGATGTTGAAGGGATGCATGATTACAGTAACTTTATTCATTAGTTTAAGCTCAGAGAAAGTTATTTACAAACAACAAGACGGCATGCAATCAATTTAAATCGCGAGTTTCAAATGTTGAGTATGTTTGTTTGGAAGAGGACGTTCAAAAATGTGTATGTTTTTATTTGATATGCCAAATAAATAAACACAATCAATTGTGTTTATTCCCAGGAAGGGACGATTAAATCATTATTCAAGATAAATTATTAGAAAAATTTGCAGTCAGTGTTTATAATAATAATTGACTAATAAATAATTAGGCACTATGACTCTATGTATAGTATGAAGCTTCAATTATATAATATTTTGCCTTTTAAATTGGAAAAAAACATGATCATTTGTTGAACTTACGGTCCCCATTTGTGGTATGTTTTCTTGCCAAACGATAGCAAACAAGGTTTACGCCAGAAAGAATCCGTACGGTGCCATCAAGGATGAATAAATTTGCGACGCAAACGTCCCGCCACGCAAAATGCTGATCTCTCCCAAATCGAACCCGGTGAAATGGGCTGGATGGCAATGACATGCCAGAAACGCTAAGCAGTTGCTCACACACACGTGGAATTTTGCTGCCGGTGCGATTGCGAGGAATCTTGTCGTTTACATTTTTCATCCGCAAAGCCAATGCCTCCTCAATCATGCCGCTGATTTGCTCTCAGGACCTCTCCCCACCGTTTTGCGGATGCTACCGGCGCAGGGATTAGCGCGATCCTTTTCCGGCTCCGTGGCGCTCGTCCGGCCACCGAGACGATTTGCAATATTCCTTTGCATCATCGATTTGCTCGCATTCCGCGTGCAAGCACGGGGAAAAGAGGCGCACGGGTGAGAAGTTTAAACTTTGACAAATCGTTGCGCCAGCCTTACGGATTACATCCCATTAGCACATATTTTCAGTTACGGCGCACCACGCTTCCATCCATCGTGCTGGTGCTGCGAGCGGGAAGAAAAATTACTACAATTTACACACACACACACACACACACTGATGCGCGATGCTTCAAAATTGGCACATACGCCAGTGCACGGGAAACGGCGTGGAATCGTTGCGTTCCGCGCCGGGAAGACGATCCAGCACCCGGAAAGATAACTAACGATCCAGCATTTCGCCGAACAGACAGTGAGGCAGTGCTTAGAAGGGAAGGAAAGCAACAAAGAAAAGAGAAGAAAAAAAACGCAGGCAGCAGAAAGAAAATACCCGGAGAGACGCGCCAGTTCGACGGCGATGATGGAGGCAATAATCGTTCACGTACGCCAGGGGGACAGTTATGAAGATCTATTGCCTGCTCTATCGCACGCTACGCTCCCGGTGCGTCCAAAATCGCACCTGTGTATCTGTGTGTGTTTGTGTGTGTGTGTATGTATCACGCCACTATTCTTATTTCCACCGCCACAGCATACGAGCGACGCTGGAGCGATTTGCCTCTCATTGCTCGCAATAAATTTCCATCTCAAAGTACCATTTTATGGCACGGGTGCCCTTTTTTTTTCTTCCTCCGCCCCGACCCGGTGTCGTCGCGTTGAGTGGTTTTGATTGAAAGGAATCGAAGCGGAATGCGGACCACGGTAGCGTGCGCGCCCGAGATAGGTGCGCTCGGTGTAGTTTGCGCCTTGGGCGGGTGAAAATTTTATCGCACCATCCCCGGTGTGTTGGGGTGGAAAATTTTGTGTGCTCGTATAAACGTCGAAACGACTCAATTTGGTGGGTGGAGGGAGGTGCGGTGGATCGTGTTGTTTGAGGGTGAGACTAGTGTCTGGTGTGTCTTGCGTTATCTGATAAATAAAATTAATATGACAATTTTCATAGTTTTAGTTTCGGAAACTAGCACGACGGTAGCAAATTTAGCAGAAAAGATTTAAAATGATACAAAAGCTCTCAAATCGTTGTGCAAACACAAAACGTGTCCCACCGTTGTCGGCGACACGAACCAACCGATCGAGCAGGCAAACAAACAAACAAACAAACATATGAGCCCAAAATCGTGAGGCAGCCACCGTTTGCTCGAGTTGCTTCGAGATTGTGAATGGTGCTTCCATCCTCGTCGCACAATCGCAGCAAGCCGTGCCGGACGTATTGGGAAAGCGTACAAACAAACAACAAATGAACAAACACTCACACTCACACACTGCAAGCGACTCATCGCGAAAATCGAATCGTTCGTACCGGAAAGCGTTTCCCGTCCCCGCCCCAAACATTGTCCCCGCCCCCCTCTGGGGAATGGGCGAAGCGGAACAGAAAACAAAAGGAAAGGATCAAACGGTACCGGGCGAGATGTTGTGCTTTTGCCTGAGACAAAACACGCAAAAGGGGGAAACGAAGCTTCTTTCGCAGCGAGCCCGCGTGTGCGACGCCTGTTTGCACAAACACGCTTTAAAACATCATTTCACTTCAATCAAACACGGGCGCAAGATAAACGCGCAATCAAAGAAAATAGCCACCGCGTCGGGTGCTAGGTGAGGTAGAGTCGGAGCAAGAATAAGAACGAATTGACGATTGCATCCATTCGATTGCAATACCTTTAGGTGCTGGCGCGTGGTTGTTTGCTGCACGATGCATGGTTAACAATGCCGAACACGGTGAGAAACGAGATCCGAAGGGGCACTGTGGAGTGAGAGTGGAGTGGCAGCAACTATGTCTCGATTGTTTTGCATCGGGCACACTGGTGTTGGTTGCGAAGTTCGCCTTATCAGGGTGTCGGAAGTTTTGCTGTGTACTTGTTTTGTCTCGCTGGGAACTAAAACGATCGCATTGGAATATGTGAGGATTTTAAGGGGTGCACTTTAATATGGAAATAGAAATGTAGGAGTTAAAGGTATTAAACATTTAATTAAAGTTTGCTTTTATTTACACATTGCATACATTTAGGCTGAAATATCTTTAAAGGTATCATCAGAAAATATCATGATGGTAATTCCTACTGCAAAAATAACTTAATGGAAGCGATTACGGGTACAATTTATTAAAATATAAATTGAAAAAATGCAATAGTTTATACAATTTTCTCCAAACTTACTGCAACAGTTTCGCTGACGGACAGCTCACTACGTAACGCTGAAGCTTCTGAGCGCGACCTGTAATGTCAGGCCGGGCTAATTCGTGAACTCCGCACCGTTACTAACCTCATTCACCTACCCGTGAGGGAAGTCAAAAATGTCAACTATGTGGTCAGCACCCCCCGTATTCCCTCATCCCTCCCTCAAAGCCAACCGCATACTAACGCTTTTCACAACCGAAAGTGGCAACCTGAAACTCTCACTCACCAAACCCATACCCGTACTCGACCACGCAAATGTGTACGCGAAAGTTGCGAGTGCATCACCGCTGTGGTGGTGGTGATGGTGGCCCTCGGGAGAACCTTTGCATTCCGACCGACCGACCGTCCGACCGGAGTGGTGTGGAGTGGTTCGCGAACGTTACAAGATGGGACTTTCCAACGTACCCGTCCCGAAATGAATTAACTGTTACTGAGCAAAAGGAGCTAGAACCAACACACACACACGAGCCCGTGGAAAAGATTGCCAATTTGCGCGGCAAGTGAACGGAATGTCCCAGAGCGTGCGCGCGCTTCGAAACCGGACCGGATGCAAAAGCTGCAACACATAGCAATGTGCTTGCCCTTCGCACGCGCACCTTTGCTGTGGTGGTAAGGTAAGGCTTGCTGGCGTTTTATGTTTTACTTTTGTTCCACCTAAATCTATTTTATCCGTCCCGGTGGTTTGCACAAATTATTACAATGAAAATATGCACCCAGGGCGGCCGCACTGTGGAATGGCCGTTAGGTTGGGTTACAAAGTTTAGCGCGCGTTTTTAAGCTTTGCACACTTAACTGACCATTGGCGCGCAGTATGAGCGAGCGAGCTGCCTGTGGGCAAAGTTATAATGAACGATTAGCTTCCATTGTTTTAGATGAACCACCGCTCGGATGCAGCAGATGAAGGTTTCAATAAAAAAAAGTTTTTAGGTGGCTGCTCATTGCAAATAATGGCTTGAACACGTGTTTGACCGTAAGAGTAGGACAAAGCGGTAGATGAATTTAGCTGTATATGTACAAAAATTGTACAAAAAGCTGTATATGTACAAAAACTTGAGTTAAAATCGATTGAAAACTGTATGAAGCAGTTACTGAAGCTTTTTGGGTTGTGCTAAAAAAACACAAAAATGTCAACGTTTTACTGCGAGCATAAATTTGGGCGCAAATAATTTTCAAATAAAAGTAGTTGAGAAAAGTGAGCAGAAAATTAGTTTTGAACAATTTTTCAATGCCACATTTTAGTTATTACTACTTTGAAAGCGTCTGTGTGTGATACTATCGTAGCATGTATAACGGCTGTGGTGGAAAAAACAAACTTTCCTACCATGTCATGAAATTCAATTACATTGTACTACTTTTAATTACGAAACTCATTTTAGGCCTTCGAGGGGCATCGGTTTGTGTCAACAACTTTTCATGTCCTTACGCTGTAATGGGAACGTACGGCCCCGTTACTGAGTACGTCCACTGTACATCAGATTGACAAGTGAATTCTGATAGGAAGCCACTTCCATAGCAACAAGCTATGCGTGACAGGCGACACAAACACTGACAAGTGTGTTTGGAGTGTTTTGCATACCGAACTCCAACCGGTAGTGGTGGTGGTGGTAGTGGTGGTGGTGGGAAGGGGAAGAGTGGAAGAAAGGGAGGCGAGATAGAAAAGTTTCATGCGAGTGTTATTCAAAACAGTAATTTTCCATCCTGCTTGATAGTTTTTTTTCTGGAACGAATCGCCATCCGTCTCTCTCTTTCTCTCTCTCTTTCGCTCTATATCTCGCTTCCGAAAAACAGATGCACATACGGGAAAAAAATCATTAATGAAAAAAAATAAATAGAGATTTGTAAACAAAAAATAACCTCAGGACCCTGGAGGCCTCCGAAAAAGAAAAAAAAAAGCAAACACTCTCCCACCGGGGGAACTGAGGGGCGAAAACGAATGTTTTTGACATTGATTGCACTTGTTTTTGTTGACAAATGTGGCTCGAAATCAAATCATGCCTTGGCTGCTCCCTTAGTATCTGTCGCAATCCGGGGTCCGTGGCCGAGTGATCGAATGCCGAATGAAATATTCGTCTCGTATGACAAAAACAAAATGCCTTCCCCTCTCGTTCCCCCCTGCCCCCCCCCCCCTGGCAGGCCCATAGTTTCCGTACATGGGTGGCACGGTGGAGCAAACAACAAAAACCCGTAGAGCACAAGGACGAAAGGATTAGGCCCATATGGTTCGGTCCAATGAACTGGTGGTGGTTGGGTTCTGTTGGGGTTTGTGAGGAGTGAAAGGATGGAGTAAAGTAATTTCGTGACGTTTGTAGTGGCAGGTGACGGTTTTTCTCAGACCTCATACCTCATTCGAGCACCCCAGCTTGGGAAGGCGGGGTGGGCCATTCTGCACGCCATATTCATCGGCATGCCTCGGTCAGGCATGGCAGGCATTGATTTTGTTGTTTTCCGGAAAGCATGTTTTTCGTATGTAAACGAGCTGTTTTTGCGGTGCTCGGTGCTACTTCCGGTGTGGGTTGGTTTTTCCTTTCCACCAAGTATTCTGGGTGAGAACAGGCCCCTCCCCCCCCCATCCCATCGCTCTCTCTCACTTTCTCGCTCTGTCGTAGTGCCTTCTGTGTTTAGCCTTTTAACTTTCGACGCCTTTCGACGCCTCCAGGACGGGGAGTGGGACTTATGGGACCTCCTTTCCACTCAGTCAGTGTCAGCCCGGTGGCCGGGGCTCCATTCGGTGGTCGGTGAAGAATTGAAGAACGACCACTACGGCTGGTGGGGTGCTGAGTTTGTGACCAGCCCAAACCACCCGGCACCGGCAGGCCCACGGGCAGGAATAATAAATCGATAGCGAAAGGTTAATGTGTGTATACGGCTGTTCGGTTTTGTTGGCTGTCCCGTGGTTTGTCCGCACCGGTCGAACCGGTTGTCCAGTGTCCTCAGGCACTAAAGATGGGGATTTTTCCTCACCACCTCGCAGTGCGCCGTGCGAGAACGAGAACCTTGAGAACGTGGGAACGGAAATAAATTACACGCCTCGTGTGGAGTAGCTGCGAGGAGAATAAAAACGGGGACACAAAAGGGTGTGCTCTCACACACACACACACACCCACACACCCACCCACAGCATCGATGAAGGCACGACAGATTCCAATCAGGATTGGCTGTTGCATCACGGGAACGAACCGGCGCGTGTGTGTGTGTGTGCGCGAACCTCGGACGACGTGTGGCTCGGATGCAAATTCAAACACCCCGGCCACCGTCAGCAACCGCGCAGCGAAGGACGAAGGCTAGGGATTTATGAGCAGCAGGTGTGTCCGCACACCGACTTCTGCTTTTCAAAACCACCCCATCGGCCAATGCAATGGCCACTCGGACACAACGCTCCGTCCCGACCTGAGCTGACGCTGCACAGCAAAATGGTAAACAAGTATTCAAGTTAATTGCAAACACCTGAGGTACAATTATTTTTCCGCCCAGATAACGCCCGGGAAACGCTGTTTTTCAGCGGCTGAAAACCGTCCCTGGCTTGAAGCCAGTGTCAGCCGTTTCATATCAGCAGGACGACCTCGCCCTGTACGAGTGTGTATGCGTTTGTGTTGAGGGCCCTGTTTTTGACTCATTTATTTGTGCACCACCGGACATCGGAGGCACCGCC
This sequence comes from Anopheles farauti No. 4, assembly GCA_000956215.1. NCBI lineage: Eukaryota > Metazoa > Arthropoda > Insecta > Diptera > Culicidae > Anopheles > Anopheles farauti No. 4. Next base: position 20,093 of record JXWZ01003359.1, read on the forward strand.
GGAGCCGGGGAAGATTTTGTGTTCCTTTTTTTTTTGGTTGTTTTGTTGCTATCTCCGCTCTCGTCGCCTCCTCGAGAGCGTGTTGTTCTCATTTGTCGGTATTGTGCGCACGCTTTCGGGAGGTTTTTTTTGTTTAGTATTCTTTCTGTCGGCCACTGTTTAGGCAGCTCTGTTTTTCTCATTTCCGAACTGGAAGAGCGTGCGGGGTGTGCGCGAAGCAGCGGGCAAAACCGGCGGACAGAAATATGCTGTACGATTTGTCGAGCGAGATAAGCGTGCCGCGTTTCTGGGAGAAAGGTGAGCAGGCGAGATTCGCTTTCCGTATCCCGCTTTCCGTGCCAGCTTGAAGGTACCGGCCACGATGTGTTCCTGCGGACGGGTTGAGCGTCCTTTTCGAATTCTGCTCCGGGGTCCTTGAAACTGGTCACTAGTGTAGTTGGGGTTGGGTATCACGGGGAGCGGGTGGTTTATAATTTGTTAGAATTTGTACAAAACAATGTTCGCCATATTTCACCACATGGTTTTCCGACGCCCGGGGCCGTTGGTGGCGCGTTTGCTGAAGATTAACAGGAATTAAAGCTTAGTTGGTGGTGCTTTCATACGATACGGTTTCACGTTTCGGCTTTGATGCTTTGTATTGTTTATTGCAGTTAAAAAGGAAAACAATGAAGACAGAAGATAATGGTGCGAGGGATTCTAGAGGATTTAGTTTTACTATAATTTTGGATAATTTTTATTTGAAATTATTTACCATCAAAGCTGTTGACTGATGACTCATTTAGATCTTTTTAATTTAATTATATTGAATGGCCTATTTCCAGTGCTCATTTATAGTGTGTAAATAAATCATAATTATTCAGCACTTGTTCAGCAAAAACCCTCTGAAAACCAATAAAACGCAGGTGCACTGCCTTTGGGAGGGTTGTAAATATTTGCACGATAACCATACGGCATAGCTGTCAACTCGTCAGTTCACTCCCCCGCCCAACCCTTGCTCCGTATGCCTTGATTGCCACTTTGGAAAGTGTCAGGCACGCCAACAACCACCATCTGCTAGCGGTGCTCCCTATCAGCAAATCTTACAGGCAAGTTTCCATTACAAAAGAGAACGAAATATAAGTTTGTGATTTATGACCAGAGCGACTCCCGGTCACGGCATGAAACTGCATTCGGAGTTTTCAAGAAACGAAACGAAACGAACACGTGACAAAACAAATCCGGTAACAAACCAATCAACCACCCTTGCCTCCTGGTGGAGCTGGCGAAACGGTCCAGAGGGAACCGAGCCAAAGTTAGCCATTTATATTCACACGCGACATCAAGGATTACAAATTTTGTCACCTTCATTATCCCGCACCAACCGGTGCGCTTCTGTTGTTTTCGTTTTGTTTTTGGAGTAAGCAAAAGGGAATGGAAATGGACGGTTACGCCTCGCGAAAGGGTTCAATTTTCCTGTCCAAGTGGTGATGGTTCAGCTTCGTCCTTCACAGCCAACTAGATGTTTCATTTTCAAAGCGCTCTCCTGTTGCATCATCGCCTCGTAAGTGGGTTCGGTTTATAACACCCATTCCATTTCTCGATCGAGTTGCTTTTTTTTTGCTCTCATTTGTTTCCTCACCGTCTTCGTACGACACGGAAATAAATTATCCCGCACTTGTTGTGACGTTTCTTAAACACGGGTTGAAGTATCGCTTTCGCTTTCTAGCGCCTAGGGAGGGTTCAACGGCGCTAAGGACGCTGGGTCTGGTGGGGATTTTTCTTTTAAATCAGCCCGACTGTAGAGCACAATGTATTTGTGTATTGAGGAGCGGGGTTTCCCTTCATTTCCTGTTTCCCGTGTGGAACGTGGGTGTTTTCGCATGAATGTTTGATGTATTTGTTGCACTTGCCGCTTATCGGGCCTGTAGATGACGGTTTAGGTTTCCACCAACCTGGCGCATGATAGACGAAGGACGGCGAAGGACGACGAAGGTTACGTGTCAGTCACAATCGAAGCAATTACAAGGCATTGACGTTACACTTTAAGGCGCTCGTGAGCCGGCCCGGGGCAGACTAGCACGGTGATTAAAAATAAATACATCACCATCGTCGCCTTCGGTCGTCCCCTGGTCGACTGGTGTGAAAATATTGCTTCCCCCCACCCGCTTGCAAGAAGAATTGATCCGTCAACAGTTTAATAATTGCAACCGGACAACAATAGGGCACATATTTATCATCGGTTCGTCATACGTGCCTGTTCCGGGTGTTCCATTGCCGGTCGTGCTCGTTGGGGCGGAATGATTTTTCCCGCAAACAATAAGCGAAACGTAACGCGGAATGGAAAACGCATGAGAAAGCACACGTTGGGAATCGTTGCTATCAAATTCCACACCACAACCCCGCGAGACAATAAACCAGAAATAATAATGAATATTTTCCCGGTGTGTGAGAGGAGAAAAAAAACGCGCAACAACCACCACACAAAACCAGGCGAGTCTCGGTGGGAAAGGATGCGGATGATTTTCCATTTGGACGTATTGTAAGTGTCACCATCGACACGACCGTCATCGATCGTTGGTGTTGTTTTTTGCTGTATTATTTGCTGTCCTTTTGTTTTCCCGAGCCGGACGGGCTCGGTCGCACGGCGCTAGCCCATTCGGTGGTTGACAACGGGTTTGGGGTTGAGTGCACGGGCGAGTGATTTTTGTTTTCCCCCCGCGTGCGTGTGTGCAATTTATTGGCGTGTTTCCGCAGGTCCATTTGATTGAGAAATCGTCAATCGGTGCGCTTCCGCTGCTGTTGACGTTCCATCAGCATCAGGTCGAATAATGATCAGGGCACGACTGCACCGCCGCTGGTGCTACAGGTGGTCCTGAATGCAGGTGGACCGCCGTCCCCATCGGTTGGGCAAGGGATTGTGAATTATAAACTCCAGCACCGTAACCCCGTGGCTGGTGGAAACAACGGAAATGGGTCGTTGCGATGCGTGCCCGCACTACTGCTCTCTGACATATTTTATGTGCTGCGGGGCTTTTTTCGATTTTGTGCACGTAATTAATGATCGTGTTCGTGTGTTTGTGTGTGATTGTGGAAGGAGAACGGTCTGAACTGCTTTCAACAGGTTTGGTTGTTACGGGTAGTTGTTACTACTTAAAAAGGCTTTGGTTTGGCTGACAGGTGAACTAGTTAGCTGATTAAACTAGCAAGCAGAAATGATAGGTATGAGAAATTGTTGTTCAAAATATGTACTAAAACACTTTTTTTGTTTTGTTTTAGAACAATGGTTTCAGCTTTGCATGTTAACATTGTGTTGCATACTTTCAGGGGTTTATTTGCCATTTGAACAAATTTTTTTTCATTTCTCTTCTATTCTATACTTTGTAAAAAATATTTTTCGATATATTTATCACTTCCAAAACATTTTTTTGTTTCACATGCTTGGATTGATTATATTTTCTATTTCATAAAAATAGTTATCCTTTAAATAGACGAATCCTAAACGTATAATGAGCAGCAAATATAATCAATTAACCCTCGCAAAGTACAAGAAACAAATAAACACAATGAGCTGGCAAAGGCAAAATGTTTTTCAGAGAGAATCCTTTCTAAAATAAACAAAGGAACGAAAAACAAAACATAATTAGCCCAGCAAAACATTAGTCTGCTGTGAAGTGTTTTCATTTGGAACGCCCAATCAAAGGCAAAGAGACGAAGAAAGGAGCGATATTATCGTCTCCCATTTCCCATTAGCACACCAAAAAGGACGTCATCAAGCGTCGGGGTAGCTGCATCTGTCAGGGCAGGCGTTGCTGCAGCGAACAACCCTCTATGATTATCGTTTAATTATCACCGCAGGGTAGCGTTAATTTTGTTTTAAACGCTGTTCACGGTAAAAGTTTGCAAGCAAAAGGACGGTGCTGCTGGCTGGCGGCGGTACAAAGTGCCGTCGCGGTGGAATGTTTTGCTCGAAGTAAATTGCACTTTCAGATGGCACACAGCAGGCGCTTGTTTGCATCCGCTCGCTCACTGACAATCATTTAATTTTGCGTTCCCATCGGTTGCGTTGGCAGCAGCTACTCTGGTAGCCGATCCATCAATCTCTGCATTCGGTTCGTATGGTAGACGAACGCTCCATCTTCCGTTCCATTTAGTTTGACGCTCGTGGGGTTGGTGTTTTCCATTGTGCATGGGGTACCGTGTGTACCGGGAGAGATCGCAGCATGCTATGCAATATATTCCCAATCGCTTGCTCGCTTTACCCTCTCGGCAAGGGTAGATACGATACGAGGGAAGACACCTGGAAAGACTTGGCTGACAGGGTGTTATGCGATCGATCGGAGAGCTGATTGCACATTGTATGTACGTTCTTTAGCTCCGGTATGACGTGGCAGCCGTTGTGATCATTTACCGTTCAATCAATCAAATACAAACAAATGCACACGAGCACACCAGGGAACGATTGCTGCACGAATCGCACATTTTATGTGATAAAATTGTATATTTCTTTCCTTTTTTGTGCTGAAAATGAATTGGATCCCGTTTCAAACGAGTGCTTCCCGGTGTGGAACTTTCTGAATTTAAAAATGATTTTAAATGCTTGCAAAACATTGGATATTAAAAGTTTGGTTTTTTCCTCTTCATT